>PRKT01000241.1:664276-681774 GCA_003671525.1 Saccostrea glomerata
TTGTTGTACCATGAACGAAGAAGGTGAACATCTAACGGAGTACTTAGGATATAGGACTCCCGAATGAACGTAATTTCCACATGGATAACACATGAAGGGAAATGGAAAAGATCTCTGTAGGATGTGAAAGTAAAGCGAGATTTGGAGATGCAAATGTAGGCAGCGATCACTACCTAGTAACTGCAGATTTAAAACTTAACACGTTCATTATTTCTATATCACAACAGGTAAGAAATAAGACCGCGGGGATTTTTTGAAAAGGATGTTCCTCCATTTTTTCTCATTTTATTTTTTCTTTCAATTTGAATTTAATAAATTGCAGCAGGTTTGCAACCCCCAAAATGTACATCTACCTGTGACGTCATAATTCCTAAAACGCAACAATAAGTGTGACGTCATAATTATCACTGGAAAGAGCGTGCAAAACACGAAGGTAAATTTTATACTCAGCTCATTTACATTTCTTGATAACACAGACTGATTCTGAGTTTAAATATATTGTTAAAGTGTAACAATTTTGGCACAATGTCCTTTATTTTTCTAGAATGAAAACTATGGACTACAACGAAGTTCTAGATTTCGGGGACGGCCCTGTCACAGACGTGGTGAGCTCAGTTCCATGTTTAGATGCTCCTAGGCACCATTACCTTAATTGTCAAATACTAATAAATCTATCACACTAGTAGCAGATGTTTTTATATGATAACATTTATGTTCGTATCATTTTATTTCCAATGAAAAAGCAAAATTTTGTCTTATATTCAAAAAATCTACCAACACATTCTTTTAAATGTCAATATTTTTTGCTTTAATTTATTACTTCAATGCCTTTTTCAGGACACCAAACTTGAGATATTAAAATTCAGCTACAACTGGTCAGACGCAGTTGAGGAAGAGGAAAGACGTTTGGAGGTACAATATTAATTTATTTATAAAATACCGATTTTAAGCTTATTTATATCTTTTTGAGAAACAGATTTAAAATGCATATTTTTTATATATATATTTCTTTTAATAGCAATTTTTTTGTATTGTATTGTTTTACCAATAACCATACAGTTCATAGGTTTAAACCAGACATAGATTGGAAAAAAAACTACAGAAAAATGATCATTTAACAAACATTCGGAATTTTCGATACTTAGTTGATTTTTTTTTTTTTTTAATTATATCGGCTGACATTCATTACGGACGGATTCGTGTTTATTGCTATTCAAATGTACTTTTTATATAATAGGAAGAACACAAGCAGCAAAAAGAAATGAAAAAGAAGATGGAAAAAGAAATTTCAGGGGAAGAGAAGAAAGATTGCAACAAGATTCACAAAAGGTATCATAAAATAACTGGCCCAACTGGCACAATTGATAATTTTGCTATTTTTTTTCTGTAGAGATGCAACAATACATTTTCATCATTTCTGTATTATATGCTGACTTTGCAGCTTGGGAGTCACAACAGGGAAGGAATAGGGTCGTATTCTTAAACTTTTCGGGATTTTTTGATTTACGAAAAAAAAGGGGGGGGGGGGGGAGCTATACCATTTCTATGAATATAATGTAAATTAGCAGAATGATTTTTCATTTACTATTTTCAAAGATGGGGAGTGGCCTCACTAATATTTATTTCCTAACTAAAAGCTTCATTTGGTCTTTAGATTCTGATAAACTCCCTTTTCTGAAATGCTCTCCATGACTCTGTTTCACATTAATGTGTATTTTTTCCAGGACACAAAACTTGAGATATTAAAATTCAGTTACAAGTGGTCAGACGCGGTTGAGGAGGAGGAAAGACGTATGGAGGTACAGATATAAATTAATTAAATATATATAGTTATATACAGTCAAACTTTGGTATCTCCAACTTGAAGGGACGAAGAAAAAACTTCAAGATAAGCGAGGATTCGACATATTGAGTGTTAGATAAGAATAAGTGATATGGACTTCAAAATCACTTCGACATATCCATGGTATTGGACATATCGATGTTCGAGATACTGAAGGTCAACTGTTTATGATGAATCTAATTTACTTGCATATCAGTACATAAAAAAGAACTCCCATCTTTTGTAAAAAAAGAATATTTCAATTCAATATTTTTTAGAAAAGCTACAGCATAGTTTTCATTTATTACTACATTTTGAAAGATTTTCCTCCCAAAAAAGAGATGTAATACTCTTCAAACTGTTGCAAGACAATATTTCACTCACATATTTTAATAGGAAGGACAAAAGCAGAATGGGATGAAGAACTTAGAAAAAGAACATGGAGGGGAGGAGAAGAGAAATAGCTACAAAAATCACAACAGGTATGGTACAATAACTGTCCCAAACATCATAAAAGGTGTATGTATCAATGTCTTGGTGTAATAACACAACTTATAAAATATGTCATATAAATTACAGAAAACCACAGGGGCCTGTAACATACTGTATTTGATTTTACGTAATTACTATATATATACAAAAAAAGAAAGGGAAACAACGTCAGCCCGAATTTACACAGGGTCGATCTCGGAAATATTTCGTATTTCATAGAAAAAAGAATGTAGCCAATTAAATTATAACTAGAAATCATACTACAATAAATATTCTTTAATAAAACAGAAACCTCGTTACTTTTTATAGCGTTTAAGTTGGGTAACACTAACTCGATATCCCGTTGTGCGAGTCGATGTACTTTAAGTCGTCCACTAAAACGAGGCAAAATTCGCACATTTTCTCCAGTTTTGAAGTCTTTCCGGGGATGGAAAACACAAAGTAAAGATCCAGCGTTCACGAAAATCATCTTTTTCTTTTGTTAATTACAATTAAAAGGTACAACATCTCCGATTTGAATAAATAAGGTAGCTTTTTCGTTCACAGAGAGGCTCGAGCCCAGAACAGACGACATTTTGGAAAAACCCATTATTGATAAAAGGCGGAGCGTGATTGGTCAGATCTGTTCTAGAAAAGCACCATTGACCAATCACATCTCGCGTTAAATATTGGATGCAATGTTTAGCGAATTTAGTGGACGACTTAAACTAGGTACATGTATATAGAGTGCGTAAAATTATACAAATGGACATTAGATTACATTCCCTATAAATGTTGGGATAACATAAAAAATTATCTATTTAATATTTTTTTTTGAAAAACTACTGTAACAGCGTAGTTTTCATTTATAACAACATTTTGAAAGATATCCCTCCCCAAAAGATATGTAAAACCCTTCAACTGATGCAAGATAATATTTTCACTCACATATTTTAATAGCAAGGACAAAATCAGCAGAATGGGATGAAGAAAGTAGAAAAAGAACATGGAGGGGAGGAGAAGAGAAATAGCTACAAAAATCACAACAGGTATGGTACAATAACTGTCCCAAACATCATAAAAGGTGTATGTATCAATGTCTGGTTGTAATAACACAACTTATAAAATATGTCATATAAATTACAGAAAACAACCAGAAAAAATGAACAGAAAACAACACAAAGTGAGGAAGCATGCAGAGGTCCATATTATAAAACAACAGAAACTGAGACTGGAGGTAAAATAGCAATCTTTCAATTAATTATAATTATATATAATAATACATGTATAAGTTTTGTTTGCTTCAGTTAAAAGTTTCTTAATTTTCATTTAAGTTTCATTTTAATAATGTATTAAAATAAATGTGTGTTAATTAATTTTAAAAAATGGAAAATATGAAAAAAAGCTTAACATTATTATGATCCTTAAAAAATTTACATTTTATAGTGGTTATTATGGTTGTTCACTTTTATTTAGACTGCTGAGTCCACCAAACAAATGAGTGAGAGAGAGAACAGAAAAGCATCTGGAGATAAATTAACCCCAATTGCAGAAACCTCCAAACAAGTAACAGTGTGGGAAACCAACACCCGTGGGGAGAAGAAAACTGCAGATTTGTCAGCAGAAAATTTTACTATTTGTGATCAGGATGTGTCTAGAAAAAAGTCACCTGCATGTAATGAAGAAATGTCAGAAAAGAAACCAACTAATTGTTGTGAAAAGACTGGGCAGAATTCAACTCCATGTAATAAGGAATTTTTTGAAGAAAAAGCAACTTTATATGACAAAGTTTTGTCAGAGAAGATATCACCAGCAAATAATGAAGAGATGTCAGGAGAAAAGAAAATTACACGTAAAAAGATGTCAAAAGAGAAAACAACTGTACGTGAAAAGATATCAGGAGAGAAAATAACACCACATAAAGAGATGTTAGAAAAGACGAAAACTGCTCATGTAAAGATGTCAGAAGAGAAGAAAACTGCTCCTGATGAGATGTCACAAGAGAAGAAAATTGCTCATGAAGAGATGTCAGAAGAGAAGGAAACTGCTCATGAAGAGATACCTGAAGAGAAGAAAACTGCTCGTGAAGAGATGTCAGAAGAGAAGAAAACTGCTCGTGATGAGATACCAGAAGAGAAGAAAACTGCTCATGAAGAGATGTCAGAAGAGAAGAAAACTGCTCATGATGAGATGTCAGAAAAGAAACTTGCTCATGAAAAGATGTCAGAAGAGAAGGAAACTGCTCATGAAGAGATGTCAGAAGAGAAGAAAACTGCTTGTGATGAGATACCAGAAAAGAAGAAAACTGCTCATGAAGAGATGTCAGAAGAGAAGAAAACTGCTTGTGATGAGATACCAGAAGAGAAGAAAACTGCTCATGAAGAGATGTCAGAAGAGAAGAAAACAGCTCGTGATGAGATGTCAGAAGAGAAGAAAACTGCTCATGAAGAGATGTTAGAAGAGAAGAAAACTGCTCGTGATGAGATGTCAGAAGAGAAGAAAATTGCTCATGAAGAGATACCAGAAGAGAGGAAAACTGCTCGTGATGGGATGTCAGAAGAGAAAGAACCTGCACATGTAAAGATGTCACAAGAGAAGAAAACTGCTCATGATGAGATGTCACAAGAGAAGAAAATTACTCGTAATGAGATACCAGAAGAGAAGGAAACTGCTCATGAAGAGATACCAGAAGAGAAGAAAAATGCTCATGATGAGATGTCAGAAGAGAAAGAAACTGCTTGTGATGAGATGTCAGAAGAGAAGAAAACTGCTCGTGATGAGATGTCAAAAGAGAAGAAAATTGCTCGTGTAAAGATGTCACAAGAGAAGAAAATTGCTCATGAAGAGATACCAGAAGAGAAGAAAACTGCTCGTGATGAGATGTCAGAAGAGAAAGAATCTGCTCATGTAGAGATATCAGAAGAAAAGAAAACTGCTCATGAACAGGTGTCAGAAGAGAAGAAAACTGCTCCTGATGAGATGTCAGAAGAAAAGAAAACTGCTCATGATGAGATGTCACAAGAGAAGAAAACTGCTCCTGAAGAGATACCAGAAGAGAAGAAAACTGCTCGTGATGAGATACCAGAAGAGAAGGAAACTGCTCATGTAGAGATGTCAGAAGAGAAGAAAACTGCTCGTGATGAGATACCAGAAGAGAAGAAAACTGCTCATGTAGAGATGTCAAAAGAGAAGAAAACTGCTCATAAAGAGATGTCAGAAGAGAAAACAAACGTGTGTGAGGAGATATCGGAGACAAAGTCACCAGTGTCTGTTAATGAGTCATTGGAAAAGACACCAGTAAGTGATGAATATTTGTCAAAATTCAAGTCAAGGGCACATGATAAAATGACAGGGGTGATGAAGTCAACTCCTTGTGATGAGGAATTTTTCAAAGGAAGTGCTAATATATATGATGAACAATTGTCAGAGATGTCACCATCGTGTAAAGAGGAGGGAGAGAAAGAAACTGCATATATTGAAGAATTATTGGCACGGAAGGCAGCTGCACATGCTGAAAAATTGTTAGAAGAATTGTCACCTGCATATGATGAAGATTTGTCAGGAAAAACATCAACAGATTGTGATGAAGATTTGTCAGCATTGATATCACCAGCATGTAATGTAAATTTGTCAGGAGAAAGACTTTATGTGTGTGATGAAGCAGTTGTTGTACCAGTCAACCAAAAGCAAGAAGTCTCTAAGGATCAGGGGAAAACATTAAAGGTACATTTAATTTAAAAACTGAAATAGACTTATAATATAAAGTGTTCAAAACTTCACATTCAATTACTGTTGTCCAATTTATATTTTTTGATAAATAAGAATATGGCTACTATATAATTTCTCTTTACTGTATATTTTCAGCCTTTGATTGAGGATGATGATGATGATGATGATGATGATGATGGTTGGTTTGGTCCAAGGACACTTTTCTTTTTTCATATAGATTATTTCAAGGTATAGTTCAATTACCTTAAAATCTTCTTAATTTGTTTTCTTATTACAGATACATACACAAAATAAAGCATGAATTATAATTTCTATGATTAAGATGTACATATGTAGATTAAGGGTCTCAATTATTTTTCTTATTTGTTGTAGGCTGCTTGAAAGGATGTCTGCTAAAAAAAGAGAAAGAAAATTGCTTTTAAAAATCTTGTTCCTAAAGAGAAAATAAATCTTTTCTTTTTAAAGTCAGTCTTTTATTATCATTTATTTAATATGCATACGCAGAGGTCAAAATTTAGGTTTATACTTACTCTTTTTAAATTATGTATATTCTGTTCATAAGCAGAATATGCTGGTACTAGTACTTGTAATATGTTAACAATCATGACAGATGATAAAATGCAAAGAGAACATTCATGAGCCTTTCTGCAAAGCCTAAGAAAATGATTTTGAATAAGCATTGGCTCTTGTGACCATGAATCGGTCCTGGATTATAAACAGATAGTCAACTGCATTCAGAATCTAAGAGATTGCACTTGCAAAGATATTCTAAAATGGAATGAAACATATGAAAATAACAAACAGTATTCAAGATCAAAAGCCCAAAAAACAATAAAATATAGGAGCAGAGCAAATACGGACCTCCAAAACGTCAGATGTGGGATCAAGTGCCATGGAAGAGTGAGCATCCCCTGCTGACCGGTCACACCCGTCGTGTGCTCCTTGTCATGATCAGTCAGCATTTGACTCAATGATAAGTTGTATTTGCTGACAAGGTCATTGTATTGACCACAGAACTAACGAAATGCTGACTTTAAACGAGACTGCTGATAGTCTTGTTTTATCAACTTGTTTGTCAATAATTTACCTCGTTTTAGAAATTGTTCATACGTAGAGCATGCTCTAGTGTATCGAATCAACTGAGATATGTAAACTCCGTATGCAGGTGAAGAAGGTAGATTATAGAGCTTTGTTGTTAGATTACCATTAACATCTTTTCAAGTAAAATATACAAATATGAAACAGTCGTGTCAGACTTTATGGTATCTTTTATCTTAAACCCACCAGGATATATCGTATCGACATAAGAATTGAAATTACCATTGTTAATTGACAATACGTCGTCGAGTTGAAGACCACGGCAAGTGTTTTAAAAAAGATAGTTGATGGTACTCTCCAGATCGACTGACTGAACTCAACTCAAAAACAAAAGTTAAACATATAGACAAAATGTATAAGTTTTTTGGCCTTGCTCTTTGGTCTGACTTTCAACCTTTAAATTTTAGGCCGAATGTAGCGTAGTATTTTTTCCCCTACAATATAGGATCTCAGACAATTAAAGGGCTTGGATTTATTCAATTAGAGTAGAATTAGTTTGAATATAGTATAAATAAAACAAGTTCGAGCAAAAGAGATTATCCTAAAAGAAAATTACATTCATAAAACATTTAATTCTAGTTCTTTAGATTTCTTATGAAAACTATCGATATAAAAATTATGTATTTACATCCATAATTAAATATATCAGTCAATTCATTAGAGTGCACATACATTCGTGCAGGTCAGAATTATTACAAATAAATGTCTCAATAATGCATGTTTAATTACCTTTATATCGACATGGTTGATGGCTAAAGTAATGCTTTAATCGTCAAAGGCAGGTTTACTGTCGGAAAATGTCCGTTTAAGGTAAAATAATACAATATTTCTTTTGATAATTTATGGGGTAAATCTTTTGTAATTTCTTTATGTCTTTCCTTTCCATTTTTTTTTCATAATAAAAGTGGTTTAAATTTACATTACAATGGTAATTTACTAAAATCGAGTCTTACATTTTGCTTTCAATAATTTTATTCGATTTTTTTACTCTTAATTTTTAAGTACAAATTGAATGTTTTGTACCATCCTATTATGGATTTAACTTTGTATCTGCTGTATGTTCACTATATGTTTGGACGCCAACAATTACCAGTGGACATCCTCATATTTAGATACGCACTATGCTCTTATGACCATTAACAATGTGGTTTTTTTTTATCATTCCAACATATACAACTTATAATTCTATTAACCTAAACTTGCTTTTGTGAATAAAATTAACCAAAAAAAGATTGGAAGGAAAAAATGTATATCATCTATATACATGTATATTGTCTGAGGTCCATACTGTTGGGGACTTGCAGGTCGAATAATTCCAGTGTCAAAAAGATGATTCAGAAATATGGAGATAATGAACAGTACTCAAGCTCATTTAGTATTGAGAAACATCAGATCTAAGCATTCAAATGTTGAATCGATACGCAGGAGCATGCTCAACGAGGCAAGCTATTAACCAACAAGTTGATGAAACAAAGACATCCTACACTGATTCCAAAAAGCATAGATATTGTCAATCAGAAACTCGAACATCTTTTTGATATAGAGTACTTGTGTTAGACACCAGAGTGCTTATCCATACAGGAGATAAATTACATTGACAATCAGGTAGAAAAAAAAACTTACAGTCACCAAGATAAGTACACTATAGTCACCTAGAGGTGAAATCTACAGTCACCAGTTAACTAGTACAGTCACCCAGCTAGAAAAGAAATCTACAATCTCTTAGAGAAGAATTCTATTGTCACCAAGGTAAGATAACCAATGTCACCTAGAGAAGAAATCTACATACACCAAGATCAGTTAGTTACAATCAACTACAGAAGAAATATACAGTCACCTGATAAGTTAAGTACAGTTACTTAGATTAGTTAACTACAGTCACCTAGTGAAGAAATCTACAGTCACCTGATAAGTTAAGTACAGTTGCTTAGAGGAGAAATCTACAGTCACCTAGTGAAGAATCTACAAAGTCACCTAGATTAGTTATCTATAGTCACATAGAAAAGAAACAATCATATATAGTCACTTAGAGAAGAAGAAATCTACAGTCACCTGGATTATTTATCTACGGTCACCCAGAGAAGAAGAAATTCGTACACAGTCGAAAAATAAGAATCGAGTGCTTATATTGACATTTTCTAATTTTTGCTCTTCATGACTAATTTCAAATAACGCATTGAAAATGGCGAGGGGAAAAATAATAAATTAATTTTCAACGCACAGTTGATTTTTTACGATTTTTTATAGGGCAATTGTTTTCTAATCAATATACTAGTACATTTTGGTGTTCCTTTGAGTATTGAACATGCACATACGCATATATGCCAGTCTGTGGATTGTGAGGTTCGAATAAATTATGAATGTCCGCCAGATTATATTGTGCAAAATATAATATATAGAATGAAAGATCCCCTGCTACCGGTATTATGCAGTCGTGTATGCACACACAGTCAAATATCTCATGTAACTGAGGCGCCATTTTTAGCAAGTTTAACACAAAAGGTCACTTCGTATACTGTGTCTGTCTGTCGGTCCGTCTGTCAGTTCTTCTTACTAGTATCTCTTGATACCAAGACAGTTATAACAATACAAATTGTCGGGAAATAACGTGTTTCATCACTTATCTATCAACACATTTGTCGATTTAGTTATGTCTTAATCGTCAAAACAGGAGTAAATTTTACGTTTTCGTCCATTAACAGCAACCCAATATTCCTTCCAAAGTAGTTGTTTCTTTTCATTATTAATGAGGATTAAAGCAGCTGAATTTTTCAAGCCTTTGTGTTTCTTCTCTTTTCAGTAATATCTGGAATTTAGTTAAGTCTACATTGAGCACATTTTATACAATATATAATCCAGTTTTTTACTCTTTATTTACGATGCATTTTCCATTTACTTTGATACTTATCGAGTTATCTTTCTTAGTGAAGCACAAACTCTTTCAAAATAAACCCTTGGCATGGTTTGAATTTACAACAAACTGACAGCTATTGCGATAAGTAGCACTTTTAACAAACAAAACCATTTCTAATTAAACCAACTATATTAAACAGGTGTAGCTTTTCGAACTCATGCCAACATTCAAAATTATCCCCCTTACCAACACCATAAAGATATATTAGGGCTATTTTACTGATTACATTATTTATAGTAGTAACTGCTGTGGAAAAGATGCTTCGAGTCTATATATTGCATAGAAAACAAGTATTAGTATACATTTCTTTTGTCTCCTTTTTGGATTAAATCACGTGACCAAATCTACGCCGGTGGCCTATTAATGTTATGAACATTTGCTTTGTCGCTCAAGTTTCAAAATGCGACTAGGAAAAATAACTGTAAATAGTGATTAAGTTGTATTCAGGGGGATGCAAACGATATCCAATAACATGGCATGTTTGTGGAGAAATCTAGGCCCACCTGTGTCCGACTGCGAATTTTATTTTGGGCGTAGTTTCCACTCACCTGTTACCAAGCGAAGTGTCAAAAGTGAAAGAAGATGATGTCATGATGTAAAAATATTACCAATGTTTCATTTCATTTGTAATACATATATATAGAAGGGTACTTAGGTACTTATATGTAATAATGAAGTACTCATGTATGCCGCGTTTAAAAGAAGATATTAAGATTTTTCTTGCTTCAAGGAATATTTGTAACTAAAAACAGTCGAAATAAAAATACGGAAAATTATCTTTTTCTTCCCTTTTTTATTTTTTGGTAAAAAAAACAAAAAACCAAAAAAAAGTTATTATTTTCATATAAATGAAATAAATCATATGAGAAATGTTGAGAATCGCCTACAGTCTGATTATTTTTTAAGAAGAAACATCTTCCTTGGAAACATGCTTAACTTAAAACAAAGTCACGTGATAGTTGTGAGTATTTTTTGGATAATTTGTCATACATGTAGTTCCGGTACACCCACACCTCTTTGCATTTCTGTCAATTTGGCCTTGGAGCAACGTGTATATTCTGAGACATTTGAATGCTTTAAACAAAAACTTCACCATTCCACCCTATGTTTGACACTTGAAAGCTATTTTTATTTGGACATTAAATCTGTTAAAAATGCAGCTGCAGATCTTCTGATACGCTCTGTATCTCATTTCCGCAATAACAACTGGGAAACCTCGGAGAAATCGTTTCCACACAGTTGTTCTCAAGATGTGTTTACTCAAAAAGAAAAAAAATGAAACCTGCGCTCACTCTCTGAACCAGATATATGTATGTATAAAGTACTTGTAGTCCTCTAAAGGTTTTGAGACCAGTACTGAATTTGCTCATATCTAGTTTTAAATACAATATTGCTGTTTATGAGGAAATAAAAGTGAAAAAAAAAAATTGAGAGGTCCACGCTCATTAAAAAAAGCAACAAAACAAACCTTGAAACAAGAGTGACAAAACTTGAAGCAGAAATTGTTCGTACGTAGAGCATGTTCTTGAAATCGAATCAATCGGGACACAAACGCATATAAATTGCAGGTGATTATGGTACATTGCTTTATAAATACGGGAAGTTGTCGATAGAAAAGTTGCAGTCATCAGGTTTGTCATAAAGTTTTGTTGTTAGGTTACCTTTATTTTTTTCATCATCTTTTTCTACTAAAATTACGGGTATGTTAAGATAATCGGGATTCTTTTATTTCGAGATCAAAGGGCCATATCCAATCAATGTAGGGATGAAAATGACCAGTTACCAGTATTGTTAGTAAATAAAACGTCGTCGATATATCTGAATGTTGAAGGATACAGACAGCAAGAGCCTTTCTTTTCGCTCTGCTTATAACGGGGCGCAATTAGAACCCATGAGAATTCCGACAAATTGTTAGAAAACTTGATCTCCCAAAACTATACTAAGATATCGTCATTCAAAAATTCATGCACTTGTAATTATTGGTCAGAATAAAATAATTGTTTAAATGACCAATGACAAATTAAGTAAATGTCATTATTTAGAGTAAGATCAAGAGAACTTTATAACGGCATGATACTATTTTTTTATGATAAAGAAAAGAATTATCTTATTTGTGGATAAACGGAGGAGTTTATGACTTTGAGGCCATTCTTGTTAGAACTCACAGTTGTAAATGAAGAAGCGAATTTCTGCTTTCGACCAAACAACAATTTCTATAGTAATAGTAGTTGCACTATTTAATACGTTTAATGCATGTTCTGAAAATTTCATATTTTCTCCTTCATTTGTTACATTGATTTTACTTTTCTCCTATTAAATAATTCCTTAGTTTAAAATGAATGAGATTTAACAGGAGTATTTCTTTCCTTTCGGTATCTGCACTTTTTTTTTAGTTTTGAATGTGTAGTAGCCACGTCTTGGCATCGTCTTCACACCATCTGGAATTGAAATAATATCGTCTGAATAAAGAATTGATATTTATGACGCACAATTAGGCCGAGCAGAGCGATAAAACCCCGTTTTCGCGCGTTTTTATATCATCTGCAGATTATATCAGGGTTATGCAATTTAGGCATCTTTTCGCGTCAGGAATTAATCACACGGGATTATATAATCATCTTCTGTTAATTCTCCTTTTGCGCTTTAATGCAAGCTTTTGGTTCTGGTGATTACGATTTATATCCATTTCTTTGCTGATTTTATTATATTCCTGTATGACAAGATACCGGAATAATTGGACTATATGGCGTTTTAGCGCGGTGGTCATACTCTCAAATTGGTAGCTGCTCCAAACATAAACCACAATCATGGAAGTCTGACTGCTTCTGTCTTTTTCAATCGTATGTCATGTCTTTTGTTTCATCCATATAATTCAGCTTTATTTCATTTTGGTAATCTACGAGATTCATTTGATTTGTCAGTTCTTGAATAGGGTTAGCCAGATGTTCACACTAATATCTCAGTTAGACAAAAATGTTTCACATTGTACTTTTTCTGTCTGGTAAGAGCAATTGCCGTAACAAATGAAAGGAACCCAAATATAAAAAAAATCCTTATTTTGAGTTTATCGTATCTAACCTCCTATCCATCTGAGTGCGCTCCCCTATATACTACATGTAGTACTTTTAAATTTTCCACATCGATGAGATTGTAATCGTGTATAACGCTGAAACAACTTTTGGCTTTGTTGCTTGCCTGAAAGGTTTGTTGGCTAGAGGAAATGTCCTTCCCTCTTCCTGGACATCCATCTTTGGTCATCTGAGCCACCTGAGTGCTATTCGTTAGGTCTATTGTCGTCCGTCCGTCGTCGGTCGACCATCGGTCGTTCTGCTGTTAGAGTAGTGCTTTATTGATAGTATTTGGAAAATAAATTGACTCTAAAAATATTCCTTATACTCCTGAACAGCAAACTCAATGCAATTTTGAAATAAGCAAGCGTATCGTCCGCCTAACTTGTGAGCTGTGTGGCCCCAGTGCCAGGAGTTCTGGTGTTTAGACGGGCTTCTGTTTATCAAAATGATAAAAAATAGCAATCCAATAGATTCATTGAAAATTCATGTTATTCTTTTCCCTTGTCATTTTGCCTCTACATATTGCTTCCATACTTTTTAATTACAAAAGACTTTACATGGCCTGGATATCGAGTATCTGAAACATTTTTAAACATAATTCTCTATCGTGTTCACGTTCTTCATCATCCTATAAATATACGAGTAGTTCTGCTGGACACGTTATTACAGGTGAAGTAATTATAGTTAATTCCGAGGACCTTGGATCACATTATTTTAAAAGGTCCTAAATATAGGGAGCCTCGATCCTTCAACTGGCGTCGGAATTTCATAAATATTATGGATTCTGTTGAAGATTACGCCAGGCGATGGGCAAGATATGAAAAAGAAGACGTTTACACTTTGTCAGAATGAATTAAATGTATAAGATCCATGTTAAAATCGCGGGTATCAAAAATTGAGGAGCAGTATGAAAACCATTTATCCTTCTGTATTCAGTTATCCAGAGGGGAAAAAAAATCAGATAGATTACATGATCAGTATATACTGGTCCCTGCTGACAAAGCAGGAACTACGTGTACATTGTCTTCGTTTATAAAACTCATTATATAAACTGTATTTTAGAAAAACTTGGATTTAATTTTACAAGTGGTAATTCAGCTTATACTCATAGTTCCCTTTCTAAGGAAGAAATTCTTCAAAATTATAATATTATAACGGGTTCCAGTAAATGTTCAACCAAGCCTCTCTCTTTACTCTTCATTAAGATATCAACAGTAGTGAAGAAGAAACTTCAAGAGTACTGTGCAACAATATATTCAGGAAGTGGTGTAAATCATATGTGGATACTTAATAATTCCAAGGAACTTTAAGACAATTTGAAATCACAAGATTTTACCAAAATTAGCAGCTTAAAAACTTACGACTTTTCAACTTTATACACAACCATTCCCGACGATAAATAAAAGTTCAGGCTTTTTGATATCATTGATAGATGGTTTTTTTTTTCAATTAAAAAGGAACTCGTAAATTTACTTACATTGTCATTGGTAATTTGCAAACTTATTTTGTTAAAAAAAAACATTCTGATTGTACACAAAAGTACGTGTACTCTGAAGTTGACATCAAAAAGATGCTTGAGTTTCTGAATGACAATATCTTTGTTGTTTTTGGAGACCAGGCCTTCCGACAATCTATTGTAATTCCCATGGGTACCAATGCGCCTCCTTATTAGCAGACCTATTTTTATATTCATATGGAGCAGAATTTGTCCAAAATCTTATGCGTGAAAAGAAAAAAACACTTGCTGTGGCCTTCATTTCGACATTTAGATATATCGACGACGTATTGTCAATTAACAATGGTAATTTACATTCTTATGTCGATACGATATATTCTGATGAGCTTGAGATAAAAGAAACCACCGAGTCTGACACACCTGTTTCATATTTGGATATTTTACTTGAAAAAGACGTTAATGGTAATCTAATAACCAAGCCCTATGATGAACATGATGACTTTAACTTTTCTATCGTCAGCTTCTCTTACTTATACACCTTCATCACCTCATTTACCTGCATACGGAAATTATATATCTCAGTTGATTCGATACTCAAGAACATGCTCTACGAATGAACAATATCTAAAACGAGGTAAATCATTGACAAACAAGTTGATGAAACAAGAATATCATCAGTTTCCGTTAAGTCATCATTTCTTAAAGTTCTATATATAAACATTTCAAATGCAACATTAAAAAAACCATAATGGTTTCATTTGGCAATTGTTTGTTAACTAGTTTCTTCAATTATGATTTACCATCCTACGATTTTTTTTTTATGTCGAGGCTATAGCACTTGCATGTATTGCATTACCGAAATGCAGCTTCTTTTTCCGTCAAGGAAAAAAATATCAAGTCATAAACCAATCCAGCACACATTAATTAAGATGTAGTTATTCATCCAGTCTTCAATAACAGTATCATATAATCAAAATGATGACAGACTCTCTGCTTTTATTTCCAGTTCAACCAAAATAAACAGGGGATGGCGGCGTATTGCGTTACACTGCGGGCTTAGTAATTTCTTGTTTTGGCCATCTTTATGTTGTAGCGATTGCGTGACAAAATGTCGTTCTCACTAATTCATTTGAAATGAAACTATCGGTAGATTACAATATTATAAGGTGGATATCTTTGTCGAGAATTTAATCACAGTCTGGCTGTTTGTGCAAAAAAAGGTACTTTTGTGGAAGAAAATAAGAATCAAGGCATCACTGCGCTAGGATCCAGAAAAAAAAGTGTGTGCACCTGGGTGAAATTAAATTCAGATTCAAATACTTCACCAGATGAAAGTCGGGATCGTTTTAACGACTGGAATTTGCCTCATTTCGTTGTTTTTAAAATTTCAATGCCCTAATACCGTGTATACTTTTAAAACAAAGCATATAAAAGCAACTGTGTCTTTGGGGTTATTTGTGGAAGATGCCACGTGATGACCTTTCTTCGAGTTGCAGGTAAGTGGTTTATTGTACATTACAGCACGCAATTTTGTAATGGTAGAAAACAAATTTGTTTTGATACGTAATGTTGAATTTTTTTTTTCGAGGACATACTGAATGTAGAAATCTAAATGTAAGTAAAAACTATTGGACTTCATAAGTTCCTAAGAAGTCATATTACAATTATCGAGTTTGTCAACTTGTAAGATTTCTCGTTGATCCTGAGTCACAAACCATTTGGCATTCATTCATAAGATTTACTTAACTTAAAAAAGAATGAAAGAATGAAAAATTATATTCCAATCAAGGATCAGAATTTGAGGTTGCTGAATATCAATTATAAGTATAAATAGCTTTAATCAAGAACATTGTGAAACGTCTGCTGGTTTATAAACGAGGAATGAGCTCCTACTTTTAGATAAAAAATACTAGAAATTTTTTCTTTAGTTTAATTCTTTTAATGGTGCAGTTAAATGAATGCACACTATGGTGAAAAAAAGAGCAACTCAAAATCCTGTGATACAAAGTTGAGCCCACAGCTCGAATTTTGTCTGCCTGGTATCTTGGTTTATAAATCTCCAACCTCAAGGGGTGGGGAGAGTGAGTATGCACACATGACACTGTGACAGTACGCGCTGCTCAGGAATTTGTTTCAAATGTGCCTCTAAAATGTGACTCTAAAATTGTGTCTTTATATGATCCTACATACTAGTAATTCTTTATCAATCTTGTAATTCTCACACAAGAGGATGATTTTATAGTTCCTGGAACATTGCTATTAAAGTTTTCCTTTCTGCTATCCGTAGTCATATTTATAGGGGTTTGTCATTGGAGCATTGTAAAAGATCGTCTTTCTGTGTCGAATGTTCTTTTAAATTTCATGCCTATTGTTGTTTTGACAGGATCTTCTCTTCTTAATTTTTTGTACCAAATCAAAGTATAACTAAGTAAAAAATGATCCTTACTTTTTATACAAAAACAGTACTGGAATTAGGTGTTACTTTACGAGATTCAATATAGTGCGAGACGTCGGGAATACACTCTATAGTCTATACAGAATTTTTTTGTTGAAATTGGCTCGTCTATAGTGAAATCCGATTTCATGGATACATTGCTACAAGAATGGTTGTCGCCAACCAATGACAACTGGACAGCAAAATGCATTTTTTAAAGATTAAATGTTAACACTTGATTTGTGTTTCCTATGTGAATTTCAATTGGCTCTTCGGCTATTTTAATGTTAAATTTACATCCTCTTATTTTCAACTTAAACCAGTGGTCCATTTACTGCCATAGGAGCTAATCGTTTCCATGGATACTTTGAGAAGCATGTTTCATTTTTAAATTAAGAACTGGTTTTTATTTTCGCTTTGGTTTTAGGGGGAAAGAAGTTAGGGTTCTTGCCCTGAATCTCTTTATTGAACGGTGTATAAAACATATATAGGAACAGGCTATA
>PRKT01000241.1:681912-711912 GCA_003671525.1 Saccostrea glomerata
GGGGGGGGGGGGGGGGGGGTACATCCATATATTTTCAGTTGGGGCACTATCAACTATATCAAACATTCAATGACCAGCTAAAGAAATAGTATCCGACGATTTATTGAAGGGCACGACCATATAGTAGCTATGTTTCTTATTGTAACCGATATATCGGTAAAAGGGGAAATCAGTTAGAACTACGATCGGAGACCGCAATGCTTCATAATTTTATCCGCAACATACGAAAAAAAAAAGGAAAAAAAGTAACTTATTTGACTTCAGCAGTCTAAAATTTACTTGTATTAACTTTTTTTCCCTTTGACGTATAAAAGTATCGATGTATATTAAATCGTAAATGTATACAATGACACCGGAAGGCCAGCGCCCCCTCGCAAAGAGCACACCTAAAGATCAAGCCAGTAGTCGACATAGATCCCAATACAAATCACGTCACTTCCGTTTCGCACAGGACATAACTCACAAACAAACAGACACGATCACGATCCCCTCCAACTGCTTTGCAATGGGATAATATGGGATAATAAAACTAATTATATTTATGTGTAAAAATATATAAAAGCATATTACAGATGTATACAAGAAAAAAAATGTATTTAAACGCAACATTTTATAAAAGTAAAGATGTATTCAAGTAAAAATGCATTAAGTAACATTGTATAAAAGTTAGAATGTATAAAACTTTTAAAGTAAACAAGTAATTATATTTCAAAAACATCGTTCAAAGCCATTTAAAAATGTAAATTAAAAGTAAAAGTAATTTCCGTTGCTTGCGTAATTATAATCGATTGATACATGGATTTAATAAGCAAAATACATGTAAATATAGAGAAGAAATGTATAAAATAAATACTAGTAACCTAATTCATAAAATTTTAATGATGCTTTTAGCTTTCTGTTGGATTCGGGAGCCATCGCAGCAGAAATGATAAAGAAACAATGGATTTAATCTGGATTAGTAGTTTATTTTTTTTAGGCATATCTTGCAAGGTCTTTAAGAGTATTTCGATCTCATGGTATATATATTTTCAAAACGAGTACAGTGTATTGGCAATCCAATAACAATCCCTTTTCAATTCTTAATTCAAAAACTAAAAAAAAAGTTTTGTCGTTACTATTTGACAAAGATTTCTTAGACCTCCTTGACAGAAATATAAGGGGTAATTTCTGTGTTTCATTTAATCCTGAACTCAAATACTTTTACTTTCTCAGCCTTGGCAAATAAAATGGTAACATTGTCGAGATGTTGTGAATCACTGAGTAAATAAAAAGGTGTGAGCCCCTTGTCTTTGATACGGCACGGAATATTTCCATTTATATCGCCACTTGTAACGACAAGGGTATTGTTAGTGAATTTATATATTTGATCTGGAAATTATTTGTGCATTGACAATATCCCCCCGAATGGAGGCTTTACACCTTAAATGACAGGATTTTCCTTTTTTCCTTACAAGCTCTATTATGGAGAAAGAGTGAGAGAGGCTATTGAGCAAACTGGAGGGAGGTTATTTGCACGTGGTTGCGCTTTAAAGAATTTTATTTCTACAGCACTTCAAGTATAAGCCGAATTGAACACAATGGCAGCATTATAAAATATTTGGTGAAGTTATATATTAAATTCCGCGCACCTGCCGGGAAAATTATAACTATATTATGACTAAAGCAAATGGTGCGAAATTCGACGGTGGAAAAAATCTGTTCACTTTGTGATTCGTCAAAAACATTGAATTTATGACGTGTTATAGTTAGTGTCAAATGGATATGATTTTTTCCTCTTTTGAGAATCATGCACATAATGAAGAAAACAGCTGAAGAAAAGCTGAGCAAAAGATTCAGATATGTTACTTTCGGTGAATCATTCCAGAGAAAATAAATTGTGAGAAATAAAATGTTTTACTGTTTTGTTGCAAGTTGCAATGAACAGTTGAACATATGTTTGTCATTCTGAGACAGCCAAAGAGGTTACATAACAAATCTGATTGTACTTTTCATTGCACTGCAATTAATCACTGGCTAAAAATATATAATTCACCCAAGTAAAACAATTTGATGATAAACGAGCTACACGGTTTAATTGTTTTTCAAGTAAAATGATTTTTTACCAATTTATCAAAATTTGTTTTATACAAAGTCTCTTATGTGTTTTCCCAGTGAACGTGTAGTTGATATCTAAATCTTTAAAACAACCCCTTATTAACTGTCTCGGATAGCCTGAACTAGCCTACTGACACATTCCATTAAAACAAACGATACAAAAAATCTTAAATTAAATCGTAACGCAAAGTATATAATAGCAGGAAATGAGAATTGCCTCATTTAATTCCAACAAGTAATTTGCCATCTGTTCTATTGCAAAAGAGAAAAACGCCCATCTGTTAATTAATATGTACATGTACAGTGTAACTTAAACAAAAACTTAAAGGTATAACTGTACTGAATGCTTTTCTTATTCCCCATTTTTGCTATTAGGAATACAATGTAATATTTTTGAGTGAACAATTGAAAAACTAAGGCTTTCATAAAGAGAAATTTTATTCTTCTTTGGTTTAAATTAAAATTCGAACAGCATAATAAACATTATAAATAAAGGATAGGTATATATTTTGTTAACGTTATCAAACTAGCTAGTTCCATAAACCAACACGTCCAAAGGTAATACCAAACGGTTTACGTGTCTGAGTCCCATTCAGTCAGAAAAAAATCTTTGTGCGGGTCGCTAATTTTTGGACCTTTATAAAGTGTATCCCTTTCACAAAATGGTTTAGTCATGAAAAAGCCGCACTCAGATCACGATAGTATGATACCGTATAATTTTCAGCGTGGTCTTTATTTTGCTTGGGCTATAAAACTTTGAAAAACAATGATGACATTTAATTTCAGCTCAGAGGGTAAGACTTTTTGGAGATGAAACTGATGCCGTGCGGGCCTTTTGAGGAACTAAGATTTTCTTTTGATCTTAAATGAGTTAGAACGTCGTATGCTATTGTCTTTAGATTACTTAAAATGCAGTTAACTGCAATACTATAGTATTAATGCCTTTTCACATAATGCAACTTAGTAAACTAAAACACTTATCTCAAAGGAAAATCTTGGTAATATCTCTATCTCGTGGAAACTCCGTAATAGCCACATACCACTATACAACTTGACGAAGGGGGGAAATGGAAAGAAACGGGGACAGTTTAAACGTATATAATGGATATCATTATTTAGGAAGGGCGTGGAGAGATTTTATTTCAATTTCAGCTGAACTTAGCGACACCTTTTTGTTTTCAACGGGGGGGATTAAAGAATTGGAGTAATAGCAATTAAGGCCATGCCAATTTTTTCCCCATGATTGGCATCCACCAATTATTCTAGAACCTACCAACATATTCAAATATAGAAGAATTATATAATATAAAAAACATATATGAATACAAATGATATTTTGATTTTTTAATTGTTTTTTTTGCAGAAAGACAAATAACTTCGCAAATAAAATGTTAAGCATTATAAAATTGATTATTTTACTGATTTGGGTAATAATATAAACATGAATTGACAGGAAAGATAAGTCTCCATAAGAATAAACAGATTTGGGGGTTTTTTATTCATAGTTTATATTTTGTCAGTGTGTGTTTTTTCGGATCTTGGATGTATAAAACCAAGGTGCTTAACATAGTAAAAAAATTTGGAATGGCCTAATTGCATCATTAAAAGAAAATAACAGGATATAATTTTCAGTAGTTTTTCTGGATCTGCCATTGCACAGTGCTTTGAATATATATAAATTGCTCTTAGATTGTTGACCTGGAGCAGCAGGGACTGCCCACCATTTGATTATAAAACAAAGATGCAACACATAAAGATGATACTTCTGTAATTTGATATTACAGATCATAATTTTCCTGGCACTTATGAGAAAATTGTTCTTTTCCTTGGAATGATCCAAT
Organism: Saccostrea glomerata; assembly: GCA_003671525.1. Lineage (NCBI taxonomy): Eukaryota > Metazoa > Mollusca > Bivalvia > Ostreida > Ostreidae > Saccostrea > Saccostrea glomerata. The sequence goes on from PRKT01000241.1 coordinate 685,848, forward strand.
CAATTTCTTTTTATATCTCATGAAGTTGGCTCTGTAACATTTCCACTTCTCTATGTTGGTGTCAGAATGGAAATGCAAACACATGTAATTCAGCAACAAAGCCATTGATTTTTTCTTTTTTTCCCTAGTTCAGTGAGAAAACTGGATATATACTAAGTGACATGAATTTTTTGGAAGCTGAGTCTGAATATGAATCATGTATTATTTTTTTGTTATTTGAGAAAACCACCCTTTTTCATGAGAATTAGAGACCTTGTTTGAATTATTGAATTACATATTATGTATATGATACCGATTTATGATTGATGCCAAAAATACAGTATTTTGTTATATGCTGAATTTAAACAAAACCCACTTTAATTAAAATGTAGTGTCAGGGAATGTATGTAATTGGTGAGCTATGGTCATATAATGGAAGTGGGTATGAATTCTGTGCATGTGTCTGTATGTACAAGGGCAAAAGATAGAGAGTGTATGAGATACACATTGTGTGAATGATGCATATACATGTGAAAACAGAGATTGAACGGTCTAGCTTCAATGGTTTTGAGTCGATGTATGTTATAAATGTATATAAAAATGCCAACTGCTGACTGCACTGAACAATTGATTATTTGTTATTGAAATTTTCAGTAGATTTAAGTATGTGAAACTTCATAGCTTGACAATTCAGAATATTGAATTCCATACATACACATGTACAGTTGTGTTCGGGCCCTCTTGTGCTTTGTCCCAGTCATGTTTAAATAAGCCCCCATATTGATTTTCTCTTCTAAAATATCTCGGATTTTAGAACCCCAGCGGTTGCAAGTTGCAATGAACAGTTGAACATATGTTTGTCATTCTGAGACAGCCAAAGAGATTCAGGTAGGCGGCTTTTTAAGTATTTTCAACTTTTCTGCAAAAATCAGAAGCTTGTTTATTTTTGTTTGAGGTAATTGTGTCAGATAGGGCTACAGTTTATTACAATACCGCCTGATAAAGGTCTGAGTGTGCTGCTAATGTTTTCACTTTATATTGAATGTTATCGCTAAAGGTGTGAAAAATTATTGTAAGCCTTTTGCATTTGTAAGAATAGTAATCCTTACGTCTTAAACCTGAATTGTAAACCGTTGTTATTTTCCAACTTGAAGTAATATTTGATAGAGATTGTCGCAAGAGGATTTACATGTACTATTCTTCTTATCCACTAGCGCGAAAGAAACTCAAAATTATCAGCTTAAACATTTGGATTTCGTTGAATAGAAGCTAGCCTCTTCACCCGAACACAGAAAAGGATTACGATGTTACATACTAAAAAAGGTCTGACAAGCAAACACGTGACTCTAATCCGACATTTGAAAAATATTAAATTCCTATAATTCAGATTGAATGTCAAGTCTGACTCTGTGTGATTTTCATACATTATAGTGTAACTGTTCATTTCTCCGATTTTTATAAATTTTGTTTGTAAAAATTTATAGTTTTATGGATAACTGTTTATTCCGCTTGATTTTTCTGATATACAGCGCGGACGTCTTGGAACATTAAACGCGGACGTCGTAGAAAAAAGTATTATATAACAAATGATATAAATATATGAAGGGTGCCATCGATCAATTAAAATTGGCGTAAGAGTTAATCAAATAAATTCTACATATTCAAAGCGCAAGACAAGAAATATTGCCAAAATAATGTTTCACTTGATACTCATCACTGGCATCTGTGGCCGTGATGGTAAAGTACAGATTTCCAATTAGTTTTTACTTGCGAGTTTGATCTCGATAAAAAGCCGAAAGGAACGATATCGGTTGGCCATTTTTTGTTGGAGAGCAGTTCGGCATGTCTGCAGAAGAAATCTGCTAGTTTCGGAAGAGCGTAGCTTGGTGGAATCTGAACCTCTTTGAAAGCATCATTAGCATAGTAAAGTGTTCAACAGATGTTTCAAAAGAGGCTTACATTTTAGGCGTGTTGAGGAAAACATTTGTATCGTGTAGAAAGGCATCGCTACATTCCTAAATGCGTGATAACTGAAATAAAAAGTTATAAACTCATTTATGGCTCCTTTTTGATGATAAACATCAACTAGATATATATCCGGATCATGTGATGCCTCCGAAAATATTATTCTAGCGTACAGTAGAAGTTTCCTTGAATCCTGCATAAAAAGGTTTTATGTAAAGGGAGCGGATCAAAACATCTTTAAAAAAAAGTTATTTACTCTGGAGCACCCGTGATTCCAAGCTTAAATTAACCATTCCTCCTTCTGTTCTGACATTTTTCTTTTTAATAAATCGAAGAAATATGTCAACGTCACCATATTCATAATGATATTTTAGTGGCATGTTTGACATTCTACAGCTATGCTTTTCACAGGTGTTGAGTAATTAGTAAAATAATAATTACAACAATAGTAGAATTAGATTAGTGCAATTTTCCATGGCAAGTGATGAGGAAATCTTTATATTAAAATTCATTAACACTAGTATAATAAGGAGTATAATATGTTTTATTCAAAATAAATGTGATGAAGTATCATTGTCGAATAATGGTGTAGTTTGTTTCCTGTTGGGTTGTAGTTTAATTGATACTCAGTTAATATTTATTAATAAATAAGCGTAATAATTATCACTGCGTGAGTCAATCATTAACTGACCGATATACGCAGAAATTAATTAAGCTCAATTAATATCTCAGCATGAGTTAATCAATAATAGGTTAATAAATGTTGAAAGTGATAAAAGGAGGGGTAAGTTTTAGGAGTTATTTCCCTTTCAATACTTTTGTAACTTGGATAAGAAATCGACCATCACAGAAAATATTTTTGTACAAAAATTTAATTCCAATCAAGATGCGGAATTATTGGTTCTCAAACTATATTGACCCCAGTACTTTTTAGTAAGTATCTAACAATTAATAAATTAACACATGTATATAATTTAATAAACACAATCTAATCTATTTTAGATAAATGACAAAAGTATCTGTAAGTTCTTTTATTACCAACAAATTATTATTTTTATGAAGAAAAAAAATTGTTTGCAAGATTTGATTAACTGAGTATACGATTATTGAATAAACGATCGGTACCGATAAAATAATATACCTACACATCTAAAAAAAATTAAAAAATTGTCTTTTATTATAATTTAGTTATTATAATTATTTTAAAAAAAATTCTAATACTGTTTCATTTGATCTTCTTAAAAATGGCAAAGTTAATAATCAACACGGTAAAAAGTTTTATTCATAAGCAACACAGTTTAAACCAATGGGATTGTGCCTCTTTCATAAAAAGTTTACATTGATTGACAGACCTTTTTAACGCCCCGCCCCCTGACCTATTTCGGCGGAATAATTCGCGAGCATATCAATACTTGGGATCTAACAGAGAAGTCATGTTGAAGAATGTGCCTCAAATTAGTGATAAATTAACACGTGTGTGAATTCAATAATGAAGGAAATATAAATTTATTAATGGAATATGTTTGTACATTCACTTGACATAGGGTTTTGATCATGTGAAACTAAACTAGCGTTGAACTGATGGAGTTTCTTCTTTCACAGAGAGTATCGGAGTGAACGTTCCTCGGCTGGCCGAGTTCCCTCCGTCACATACGAATGGAAGGAGGGTATGGCCTCGCTGTCTTATCCACCTATGCCCCCTATTTTGAGCTTGGTGGTTATTTTCATATTGGTATACTTAATCGATACAAGTAAGTACATATTTTTAGAATTTCAAGCGATATCTTACATTCCGTTATGGGACCTATATTTCTCGAGAAAGGAGTGTTTTTCCATGATGAAGTTGTACGTTGAAACATTCGTGAATTTAGAAAAGTCGTAGTAAGATATTTACTTGATAAGTATGCAGATTTAAAATATTTACATTTTTCCTCACTGTTTTTTATCAAATGTTTGATATTGGTTGTTAGGAAAATGTCAACATTATAGTTATCATAAATGCATCCCTTATGCTTGCTTATATTCTGTTATTGAAATTAAAGGAGAGTACAATATATCATTCAATAAACATGCTTTTGATGATTTATTGAAGGTAATGGATGTGGCATGCAATTGTGTCAAGAACGCTGGAGGACTGCTCAAAGAGCTGCACATGGAGGTTTGATAAAACCACACAATAAAGAGGAGCCCCTGTGTGTAGCCCATAGGACTTACTTGGTGTGTCTGATCGCAGAAGAGGTGAACTGCAAAACCAATCTGTACTACCAAATGACCAAGGGAGGTGTCATACACAACATGAAAAATTTAAACTGTAAGGATTACGGTGATACTTTTAATGTAACCACTGTTGTGAATGACCCTCTTATGGATCCATGTTTTCCAAATTCAATATGCACATGTACTTTTCGAAGCAAAAATCCCAACACTCCAATAAAATATGAACACTGTGGATTATTTGGTGATCCCCATTTGAGGACGTTCAGGGATGATTTCCAGACTTGTAAAGTGGAAGGTGCCTGGTCACTGGTTCAGAACAAATATATAGTGATTATGGTCACAAACAATCCAGTCAAAGACCATGCAGCAGCAACTGCCACAAGCAAGGTACATATGATTTAATAATTATTAAATGCACTTACTGTATACAGAGAAATTTCGGCCCTGTTTTATTTTCTGCCCCTTTCGTCCTTGTTACATTGGGCAAATTTAAAATGGAGCTAATTCAAATAACACAGTTACTGTATAATTTCTTGAACAGAGCTGTGACTGGGCAAATTTAAAACAGCTAGTATAAAACTGTTCACAAGTGTTATGGGGCGAAAATAACACGTGGCGAAAATAACCTTGTATACAGTATTTTGTGATTACTCTAAAATTGATGAAGTTTAAAAGACTAGATATTAAATATGGGATTTTTTAAAAGCATGTTCGAAGAGTTTGAAGTTGGGACATTGGTGGTTTTACTTCTTAAACAAGTTTGATAAACATTTTGAAAATTTTGAAAATGGATGATGGAGCACTGAAATTTTTTCATTACTGTATACAGGGTTATTTTCGCCCCGTGTTATTTTCGCCCTTTCACACTTGCAAATAATTTTGCCCCGTTTTAAATTCGCCCAGTCATAGTTTTGTTTAAGAAATTATACTGTATTTTTGAGTTTGCCCAGTTTTATATTCGCCCAAACGAGGATAGGGCGAAAGGGGCGAAAATAAAACGGGGGCGAAAATTTCCCTGTATACAGTATTTCTAATGGACAATAACCCACATACTAACTGTTTCTATAAGTCTTAAATAGAAATAATAAGATTAATTTAGTGGTACCTACCAGTTTTAGAAATCCCAAATGAGCTGATTGAAGTTGATATTATATGCGAATAATGATTCCTTCAATTTGTCGTGAATCGTATTAAATTAAATAGGAATACATAAAATGTTTCAAGGAACCCATTAAAAAAAATGAGGATTTGTTTTTGTGCATGTAAAATTTTTATGCACATATATTATGCTAAGTGAAGTGCTTTTGCCGTCTTGCATCATTCTAAATTTCTTGTACAGGACTTGGAGTACATTCTTTTGAATGTTGACAAGTTGTCTAAACTTACGTGTGCATGAACATGTTTGGTACAACAAGAGCTTGTAGGTCAGATAGCTTTCTGAAGCAGTAGTTTTCAGCATTAGATTTTAGAAAATGGAAACTGTATCTTGTTTTTATAGCCATCATACATCTTTTGTTTTAAATAATTGTCATGAGTAATCAGTACTTTATTGATGAAGACATTTACAGTAAAGGAAGATTTTTAAGGTGTATTAGTCGAAAAATATGAAGGTTTGACTTTTCCATTAATTCCCAATCATAACAGGGAGCCCACTGCTGATTTGACTAGTCATTAGGGGATGCTTACTCCTCCATGGCAACTAATCTCACCTGGTCCATGTTTGCTCTAATCAAAAAATGAATTTGTATGTGAAATCAAAATGCAAATGTTGTATCATTATGTATGATACTGATAAAGAAATGGTACAGGAAAATGTAAGGAATATATGAGAAAATGTTCAATGATGAAATATCATATATACAGAAGTCTCAGACTTTGAACAGACTGACACCAATATGAACAAATAATTATGCCAAGCAATGCAATTCAGGAGATGATCAATACTATAAGCAAAAACATCTCTTATTCCAGTGTCTTTTCCAGTTTTGGACAAGTTAATTTAATTTCACATTTTTAAAAGTAATACTTAAACCTTTTAGATCTCCTTGGTAAGTTTTTTAGGAGCTTAAATGTTATATAAGTTAACCCCAAGTACTGGTATGGATATTAGCATTGATTTCCTTTAAAGTCTGTTCCCCAATGTTAAAGCCTTACCTAAACCAAACTTCCATAGATGCGCACTACTAGTACTAGACATGCTTCAAATGCTGTAGCTGACCCACATTCTTTGGATGAGTGACCAGGTGAGGTTTAAGCTTTAGGAGCTGGTCCATTCCCAAGAGACTAAACCCCAATCTGGACCAAATTTGCATGGAAGATGCATTTAGGGATGCACAGTAACAGACATATGGGTGCTGGATCTGGCTTTAATTTCCTGGATGAGTGACCAGTTCAAGTTTTTGGATCAGCTTCATTTCTATGTAACTATAACTCTTACCTGGACTTTTTTACCATTGGTGATGCATTTAAGCATATAAACTTCCAGAGTTGCTTCAGATGCTGAGTTTTACTTACATTTTGTAGATGACTGAATAGGTTATAGATTTTAGAGTGGATCAATTCCTAAATAACTGTAAGTCCTACCTGGTTCAAACTTGCAAAGATAATGCAACTAGAAATGTACAGTACACTACACACTTGCTTCAGACACTGGACTTAAATTTTTCAGGTGAATGAACTTGTCAAGTTTAGAGCTAGTCTACTATAAAGTAACTATAAGCCCTATTGAGACTGAACTTGCATTGGTATCCTGCTACTCTAGGGATGCACACAAACCAAGTGATTTCTGGAATCTCGATCTGACCTACATTTACAGGTTTATTGTACAGTAAATTTTTTGGAGCAGCTAGGTTCATTTTCAAGTATTAACAGAAATCTATGTAGATCTATCTAGGGATGCAGTTTTGATACCAGAACTTTAACATTTGTCAAGGTGAGCTTTGTTATCTTTTAATGCCTTGGCTTTGTTTTATTTTAATTTTTCATATAAAATTAATATTAAAATTAAAATTAATATCCATGATGGTAAACAAACACTTGTATGCAACATTTTCTGCAAAAAGAAAAGGTTATTGATGAATAAGCACTGGGACACTGAAAACTTCATGAATGCATGCAAAGAATTGTGTGCATTTCAGCACTCCAAATGTTTCGTGTACTCACTGAGAAAAACAATTTAAATTGAAGATGAAGTCCTTGCTCATTGGAACATATACAAATCAAAATGGGCCCCATAAACAGAGCTTTGGTGTTTTCTTCATGTAAACAATAATAGCGTATACAAAGACTCTGTGTAGATCTGGTGTTATATTGGTTAATTAGATTTTTTTTATCTGGCATTCAAATTCAAGACAAGCATGATTAATAGACTATTACAAAGGCACTCTGGCATATATCAGATTTGTTTTATGTGCTAATATGCATTTTCTTATTTAGATTTAAATGAAAAAAGAAAACAGGTGTAGGCCACTTCATTAGTCCCAAATTACACACAACAATGTACATACACATATACAGTCAAAAACTGCTTGAAGAAGTTAGAGTAGTATTCCTTTATATTGCTTGCAAAGGACATATTCTTTTGTTATTAAGTTCTTAAATTTAAGTGAAAAATAACTTTTAAAATGCTTGCAGTGTTTTCCCTAAGAACCGACTACTGGCCAAATTGACCACTTCAATCGACAAAAATGCTGCTTCGAAATAAAACTTTGTAGTAAGGTCCACAAAGATTCTTTTCATAAACCTCAGCCCCTAGCCTGTTACAACTGATCTTTAACCCTTTTCTTTGAAATAAAGGGAAAACACTGTGCTTGAAGACAATTCAGGGGAAACTATCTTTTTGATAAGAGAATTCATGTTTAAAGAGTTTAAAAAGTCTATTTGATGTAGGGCTCCAATGCGCGACAATGGTATCGTAAATCGTCGCTGTTTGAAGCTTAAAGAACACCTGGTCCCCTATTTAACACACCTGATGATGTATACCAAAACTTATCAATGTCTTGTGTACCCTTAAACCTTTTCAGAATGAATTCTGACGTCACAAAAAAATACCATTTTTCACTACTATACTATACAGGCAACTCGTTTTTCCCTTTTACATGACTATTATACAATGGAAACCATCAAATTGTGGGAAGCTCTTTTCTCTTACAAAGCATGAAATTTGACATGTCTATTATGATAATTTAGTGTTTGTATTTTTGGGGAGAATAAACATTGATTTGTACTTTACAATGTTAAATGCAGATCTGCAAGTTGTGGTAATTAGCATATCTCTTTAAGTGCGTGCACAAAAGGACAGAACCGTGAACGATACTGGTGTGTTAAACTTCTTTTTGAGTTATTGCAAGAACCAAAACATCTTTATGAACAAATGTGTAAATTATTCTATCCATTTGTAACTTACATTCGAGGAATCTCAATATATGTGAATGAACATATTACCTTAATCTATGTTTAAACATTCTTCTTCCGAAGCGAATTACTTAGTATCCTAAAGCAAGTTCACGAAAACAACCCATTGAGCACCCCGCTTACTAAGTTAATTTTCTCCCATTTTAACCCCCTAATATCGCACCAAATCTGAGAGAATATAAACAAATGAAAGAGTTGTAGTGAGAATCTAGACTCCTATCAAGCACTAGTCGTCCAATAAATTAAATGTATGTACACCTGCAGAATTTCTCTTGTGTACCTGGTTTGAATTTCCGAATTTCATCGAAAACAGACAGACAGGAGTTTGGACTACAATCATACAAAAAAGTGAGCGTTGGTCACTTTCTACCAAAACCTAGATGCGTCAAATCCAGGTCACATGTCATTTTATCCCTCTTCGTCACAAAATTACAATATTTACGAAAAAGAATATGTAAAATGACAATTTTCATTGCTTCAGTGCGTTCACTCTTGGTTCTGTTCTGTCTTAGATAAATTTTAATTGCTTACGCCACTCGGGCCTCGTAAAGCATCGGTACTGACAGATACTGTGAGCGCTCCTTGTAAAAGTATAAAAGGTTACAGAAAAACGTAAAAACAACAGAAAATAATTCTTTGAAAGAAATTTTTGGATGCACTTTACCTTTGAAAATATGAATAGATTGATCGTTTTCTTTAAATAAATATGTCATGAAAATCAAGGTAGCACGTTTTTCTCTAAAGAGTTCAAGTTGTATTTCCACACTTTTTTGCGAGAGTGCATAAATGAATTTAAAAAAAAAAACAGATTTTGATGGGCACGTAAGCAACAGCTCTCATTTATTTGCAGTTATATGCTGTCAATTTTTTAACCTTCCACGTTTTAGTTCGATATACTCATACTGCAGCAAAAAGTCTTCCTTTTCTACATTGACCATGCAAAATCAGAACTTTTCGACTGGCATGATATGCAATGAAGCGAGTGTCTATAAAACTAGATTTTTTAAGTGTCTGCAATAAAATTGTCAAAAGAAGACGAAAAAATCACAGGGTTTATCACAATTTCAGCAAGGTATGTGCTTTTATTGCTTGATAGGCAGAACAGAAGCTTTGCAAGAAGATGCCAAAGAAAACAGTTCAAAACATTCTGTCACGAGCTTCTTCGTGACTTCATTTTCTTTCACTCTATTATCATATAAATGACAAAATTATTCAGCATCAACTTACCAATCAAGTCAGTAGCATGACCCGCGATCTTGCAAAGCATTCTTCTCGTTGTATATTTTCTCCAACTTTTATCACTTTTCTTGTCTAGAGTTCTGATCTATGCTCGTCTCAAATGTCACCAAGACTTTAGATAAAGAATTCTACCTCCATCATAGAAGAGTTCATTGTTAAGGTTATTTCAGGAGGTACGTAAATTGTATTCACATGTAGACGTTTAATGTGATTTTATAAAATGTTCTGGTATGAAAATTATTTCATAAGGTGATGGTAGATTAAGTACACGTACTTCGCGAAATTGTTCTGTCCATCTCTCTCGTTCATTTTCGGTTGTCAACATTCTTCCCGTGTTTCCTCTTTTTCCATACACTCGTTTGAGATATTTATACTCTCCCTTGTTCTCCCCGTATTACCGCCTCCTCAGCCTCAGTTGCAAGTTGTTAATGGCTTGCAAACTTTTTGTCACTCTTATAGGCCTCATTTTACTGCTCCTCTGCTTCTCAAGCAGTCGTTGGGATTTGATCAGCATCTTTTTCTTGGTTTCCTTTCTCTTGTCAATAACAATCAGAGTCTCCTCCAGTCTTTGTTGGTGTTTCTCCGGCGAAGACCTGGTTTCTTTTTGCTCCTTTCATTGTAAAATTTGACGACATGCTCCCATGTATTGTCCACATTGGTATTATCACCTTCATCCGCAATGTCTTGAGAAAAATTTGGAACCTGTTTCTTAAATCGTTGATAAAGGCAGCTTACACGTTGCTGCCCTTCAGTCTCTGAATGTCATATCGCGCTTGAGTGATAGGTCTTGCCTCAGAATTTTTTTCAGTTTCATCTTTAAGAGTGGTGGTCGTTACATACGTCCCACATGCCATTGATCATCAGATGGTCAGTCTGGTTCCTGTCGCTTCCATTAGGCGAGGTCCAGGTCAGCTTATGGATATCACGATATGTGAAAAGGGTTTTCCTATTACTACGTTATCCATTGCACAAAACTCGACTCTGCTCGCCGATTGAAAAAGTCGAGTAACACCATGAAATGATATGTGCTGTAGTTCCCCAATGAGGACAAGGATGTCGTGCCGGTAGCTGACCGTAGAAGTCTTTGTCTTTGATACTTTCATTGATAAGTGCGTGGTATTATGAGATCTCATTTTTTAAGTATAGTTAAAGCAAGCACCGGTCTACACCTTTCCTGGGTATGATGGCTACTTCTTTGTGGCGAAGATTGTCATCTCTCCAAGAGTTAAGGACAGTTTCTTCAGTGGTGATTTTAATCTTCCATGTCCTCATAGTTTTGATTGCCAGGATTCATACGGTACTCATTGTACTCGGAGGGCTTTTTATGCAACACTATGAAGTAAATGTTTTTTTTTTTGTTGCCGGTTCTGTTCACTTTCTCCATTTGCAGGACAATGTTGTTATCCAAGCGCCTAAACCCAAATCTTTGCTTTGTTGCAATTTTACTAAGTAAACAATGCAAATCGTGAGGAGTGCAAGCACGGACCTTCAAAAACATCAGAGGTAAAATCAGGTTCCAAGGAGGAGTGAGCATCCCATGCCGACTGGTGAATCTATTAACTATTCTATTTGTAAATAAAGTCTTAACATGTAGTTTGAACATGTCAGTAAGCATTCAACTCAATGATAGATTGCATTTGCTAAAAAGGTCATTGTATCGACCATATAACTTGTGAAATGCTGACTTCAAAAGAGATAGTTGATATCCTTGTTTCATCAACTTGTTCTTCAATAGCTTGCCTAGATTTAGAAAGTTTTTCATGTGTAAAGTATGCTCTTGCTCTTGAATCAACGGAGAGACATAAACCGCAGATGCAGGTGATAAGTGTTGTTACATGTGTAAGGAAAGTTGTGAATTGAAAATTTTAGGTCAGAACGTTTATCTTCAAACTTTGATGTAATGTTACCATTAACTTCTTTTTCAATTAAAATATTCAGATATGAAAGAGTTTTCTTGCTCTCATGTAGAAGGTTTTTTTTAAAACCTTTCTGCATACGAATACAAAAATGTTGTTTTGTTTTTTTTTTAGATTAATTATCCAAAAATCTATTGACCGATTGCACCTTCTTTTGTATTCATATAAAGTAGAATTCATTAAAAATATTTCTACATGGTAAAATCTCTTGTTGGTGCCTTTGATTCAACATTTTTCGATATATCGACGATGATTTATCAATTAAAAATATAAATTTTCATTTTTACATTTATTTTGAACTCGAAAAAAATTCTGACTCTTCAGCTATTTCCCAATTCTGACTACTGACATTTTTCCTCCAACTTGTTAGACCATTATGTACAGCTGGTCAATCTGACTACTGACATTTTTTCCTCCAACTTGTTAGACCATTTTGTACAGCTGGATTGACCATGGATTTTCCGTCTATGACAAGGTTCAAAGGGCAGATGTGACCTGTGGACAGAAATGCTTACTCCTCAATGGCATCTGATCCAACCTTTGATGATGAGTTCTTGATTGAACTGCTCCCGATATGTTTCAATAGTTTCATTGGACTTTTAAGCTTGCCCCTCCTCTCTCTCTCTTTCTCTCTCTCTCTCTCCAACAGAATCTCGGGTGAAAAATGTAGCACATGATAACTACAAATGAAGCAATAAAGTAAAATAAACAATGCTTTCTTTCTTAATGGAAGAAATGACGGTTGCAAGTTTTGCAGAAAACTTGAGGTACTGTGAGCAAGGAGCTCACTAAATGATACCCCCGCCTCCCATATAAATATAATGGTAGTGTCCATGTTTTGCTATGGGAAACCGAAAATATGTACCGGATCAAAAAGTAAAATAGGAGGTGCACAATGGCAATACGTATAAAGATTCTGTGAAAGTCTCATCAAATTTCACTCAGTGGTATGAGAGGAGTTGCGGATAAGAGATGGGAACCCCGAAGCGAAACAAACGGACGGACGGAAAGCTTTTCAAACGGGGGGTATAATAATGAATTGTATCACTAATCTGTATTTCGCACTTTGTTTCCATGAAGGAAGAGCACTCTGCTTCAAAAAGAGATAGCTTTGACAGCCCTGGTTTTATTAGCCAACGTTAATGCATTGATTAAATGTTTAATGGAAGTGGTTACCAAAGATTAAGTGAATATAAATACATGTATTTACTGTTTTTATACTGTGCGTAATTGCAATTTCTATATAAACATTTAAAACAGGTAAAAACGACAAAATTCAATAATGCTCATAACTTTCAGGTGTTAAATCCTGATACTATTGCTTTAATATCTCAATAAATGTCATTAGGTACGGGTGATATTTTCTGTTTTAATGTTAACTTTTACAATGCCCGCTGTATAGCTAAGATCAATGATGTGTAATCCTGCCGATTCTGAGAGAAATTCACGTTACTAGGTCTGGAAAAAATTTCCTCCAATATAATGCAACATGATGACATCTTTTTAACATCGAAGGAGAAAGTTAAATGCATGGTAAAACGTTAACTGTTTCTATGGCAGAAGTGTCGGTATAATTTTTGAAAGAGTTTTTTTTTAACCAAATACACATTTCACTCAGATTTACCTGATTTCTTTTAGAGAGTACAGCCACGTTTACCTTTCTGTGAATTTCTGTAATATATAAATTGAAGTTGTCAGAAAGTCTAACAGAAGGATTTGGGGTACACTATTGATTTTCATTGCTTAAACCGGGTAGAGAATGGTGTTTCCACATTACAAATGCTTGTGTCGCTTATCAAAAAAACCATGATTCAAGGCAATAAACGCGACTGGAAACTGTGAATAATCTATTTTCTGTCAAACAAACTTGGATTGAGAGGCCCTGTAATATCGCGGCTTCTAAAATGCAAACAAATCGCCTGCTATCATCAAATAAGGATTTACTTTGAGTTGTGCCAAATCTCGCACCTGTTTCACACCTGGAGAGAATTAATTAATGTTTTTCTTCACAATACATGTGTCCAGAGCTCAATTTTATCCGATTTTCCGCCTTTTCATCTTGCGACACCTGTTGTACGCTCGTTAAGAAAAGTTTGAGAGTTTCTTGATTCAAAGTGTCTGAAGTTTGTTGATGGTGTTGCGTAATGCAGATTTAGGGGAACATTAATAATTAAAAATCCACCAGCTCTTTTGTTGAAGATAAGGAGCAACAATGTATACAAGGGAAGAGGTGAAGAAAGATTATAGTTACGTGCTGGTACAAAAGCCTTAGTTAATATCGAGCGTTCAGGGACCTTTACGAATGTCAACACTTAAGCGAAATTCTATATGTTTAAGTTTTCTAAGCAAACTTTTTGACACAGTATAAAGTCTTCGCAAATAAAGGTTGCATTCAGAGACCTAAAACAGCCGAAGAATAAGCCCAAGATTTACTTAAGAAAGCTAATATTGATCTGGGGAGGAAAAGCATTCATGTGTGTGCTTTGTGAAGTGATTACATTCTGAAGACTATACAGAATTTGAAAGAAGAAGAATATAAAAAAGAGAAAGTTTCCCAGACCGTGCGTTTTTTCTCCATTTATCTCCCTTTATGGCAGAATTTGAAAAAGCAATACATAGACTTCTAATATTACGCTTCAAGATTGACTCTATTAATTTCTATTTATACAAACATACAGATAGAATATGCTGTATATACCAAATGTTTGCACAATATACATAAAATGAAGAATCAAATACATCTACTGAAACGAAGATGTAGATTACATAATGTTAACTGTGCCAAAATTTTTTTTATATCTTTTACTATTCTAAAAAAGGAAAATAAAGCATGATGCTTAGCAATGGATACTTGAAGGAAATTTTGTAAAATTTCCCGTATTTTATCAAAGTATAATAAACCAGTAGTCCCGATTTACTAAAATGGTCAGTATTAATGAAGTCTATACTTGGGCCTCTAATCTTCAGAATACGTACTACATTAAACAAGCGAACATTGAGTGTTTACACGAGCTAGGGAACACTTGGTATGTCGGGAAATATCGTGGTACTGTCAGGCAACAAGCCCTCTTCCACACCTGCAAATCGCATATAATACACACTTCATTCAATCTTAAGGGCAATTTAATATTTGATAGTAAAGGTCCTGCTATTACGAGTGACGTTTTCTTGATGTATCTTTTTTCCCTAAGCTGTATTTTATAAATGACAAAACTGACAACAGTAATTAAACGTATGGAAGATGTTGGAAGAACTGCACTCCAAAAAAGAGGAATAGAATGATC
Organism: Saccostrea glomerata; assembly: GCA_003671525.1. NCBI lineage: Eukaryota > Metazoa > Mollusca > Bivalvia > Ostreida > Ostreidae > Saccostrea > Saccostrea glomerata. The sequence continues at coordinate 700,861 of PRKT01000241.1, forward strand.
GTGCGAAAATCCTAGCCCATTCTTGAAAAAAAAAAAACTGTATCGTAATTTGACATTTTATTTCTGAATAATTGATAAGTCCAGACGATTGAATTTCAAATACAATGGGGATCTTTTTTTTTAGATAATGGAAAAAGCAATTATGACAGAAACTTTTTAACAGCATAAAACTCCAAACCCATTAGGGAGAATGGGAGATAGAGATCAAAATGTAATAACGTTGACTAAATTGAAAAAAAAGGGTCGCTGATCAGATGCTGTTAAGATATGGGACTGTGAAATGTACGTGTATTCTCTCTGTCATAAACAAGAAAACAAGACAGAAAACAATCAGATTGTCAAAACATCTATACAGGATTCGGAAGGAAAAGTTTTACAACTTCGTGCTTCAGTGTTAAACCAGTTATTATAGTTTCACTCTGAGTCAACACATATTTTCATCTATGCGTTTGGTTTATAAAGTGTGATGTGGAAGGAATTTGAGTCCATCATTATTGATTTCAATTTTTATGACAATTAATAGAAAAGGGAGAGTCGTTCTGAACACTAACTGCTTGTACCCAAACCAGTTTATAGATTCCTTCACTATACGAATAAAAATTGAACTATAGTAAATTAGTCATTGTATAGGGTAATGATGCAATGTCAGTTGGAGTGTCAGATTAGAGATGAATGGAGGATTACCAAAACTCGTATTCAGTTTGAATTCCATTTAAACAATACAAATCAAGAACAGAGCAATCACAGACCTTCATACACACCAGAGGTGGAATCAGGTGCCATGGAGAAAGCGGGTTCACCCGCTGTGTGCTTCTTGTCATGATCGGGAAATACAGAAAAATCTGGAGATAATTCAGTTTGAAAATAGTGGGCTACGATTTTTTATAAAAAATATCAACCAGCATTCGATTCATTGATAGATTTGATTACCGATAAGGTCATTGTATCGATCACTGAACTTGCGAAATGATAATTTGAAACGAGACAAATTGTATTTTTGTTACATCAACTTGTTTGTCAATAGTTTGCCTCGTTTTAGAAATTGTTCGTACGCAGAACACGCTCTTGTGTATTTATCAGTGGGGATACTTAAACCCAACATGCAGATGATAAGAGTATTGTGAATTATGATAAAAAGTCAGTATTTATAGATTTCTATAATTTGTACCTTTTTCTTAATTAAAGGATGGGAACAGTTTTGTTAACAGCAGTTTTATTATATTTTATGTAGGGAAATGGCAAGTGAATTTCGATGAATACCCACATCTAAAATGCCGTATTATACCTTTGCAATGTGACTGTGCAGTGTTTGACAAATTGGAAAAAAGAATTGACGACGGATGGTCATAGTGGGTCACATGATAGATGTCACTTTACACCTTATAACATGTCATGTGCCTTACTGACCCCTCTAAAATCTTCTGTCCGTAGAACAATAAACACTGAATTTGTCAACGTAAGCGACAGCAGGTATTAGTGACTGTCAATTAAGTTCGAAGTGACACTGACACCTCTACGCCATTTTTGATATCGATATGCTGCAGACGACATCATCTTACCAATTTATTGTATTATATACACTTAACTTAAGGAATTCTTTGACTAGGTGTCTTTCAGCAGGTGGCAATAAATTCAGCTACTAATATCCAGCAAGTCATAACCCTACCTCAAATGTAATATTGACAAAGTTCAATATCACACCAAGTAAGAAAGTTAAACAATTCCTTAAAAGTATTTACATTTGGTCTTGAGAAAAATATGGAATAAATTTAAGTACATGTCACCAAAAGAAATTTCATTTAAATATAAAAAAGGAATAGAATGTGAAGAACTCTTCGTACAACCCTGGGACTTGCTCAAAATGTATGTTTAAAATCTTGACCCACTTCCTACATTGCAAATATCCACTTCTTATGTTGTTCAAAAAGTGTTCCATTCAGACCGATGTATTAGTTCGATTATTGTTGTCCTCTTAAGTACCGGTCATACGATTCGGTGGATGGGTATCTCAATTAAAAGTTTGTAATATTAAGGGAAAAAATCTTCCTCTCAAGTAGGTTTACTAACACCCCGCTATTGTGAGAGCGGCCCAGCTATTCAACACATTTCTATTGTGTTCACACCTGTAGGGGAGACTTTATAAGTCTCTCTCCATTTTAAAGATTTTTTTCTCGCAAGACGTAAAATCGGATATAGGTTAGGCCTCTTTGCATTCTTGCCATCTTGTAAACCTTCAACCCAACAAATGACTAAGGTTTTTAATAAACCATAATCAGATATTAACACTGCAATCTACTGATCTGGGAGATGAAATTTCACTACCATACCAGAAATTATTAAAATGTACATAAAAAAACGTCAAGTTTATTTTTCATTTTGCCCTGAATGACCTACCGAAACATACTACGAATTTTGGACGAAATGCTGAAAAAAAAATCGAAAGCTAGGTTATAAATACCATTTTCTGTTAATAGACTGAGCTTGTGTAATATCTAAAAAAAAATAATCCTATTTCTTAATACTTACACCCGTTAAAGTGTAAATTAAACAAAGATAAGATATGTTCAAGAGATATGACTTTTGATAACATTACATAAATATTCACAATTGCTCTTGTTCAGAGCTCTTTGATGGTTTCGGTTTCTCTGTGCTCTATTGATATTTTTACACAATCTCATAAAATAATATAAATCATACGGGGAGAAACATATGTTACGAAAAATCTTGTTTTTGTTCAACCCCTTTGGCATTATTTTGGACAAACGCGAAATCTTTGACCAGTTTTGTACCAGCACGTAACTATAATCTTTCTTCACCTCTTCCCTTGTATACATTGTTGCTTCTTATCTTCAACAAAAGAGCTGGTGGATTTTTAATTATAAATGTTCCCCTAAATCTGCATTACGCAACACCATCAACAAACTTCAGACACTTTGAATCAAGAAACTCTCAAACTTTTCTTAACGAGCGTACAACAGGTGTCGCAAGATGAAAAGGCGGAAAATCGGATAAAATTGAGCTCTGGACACATGTATTGTGAAGAAAAACATTAATTAATTCTCTCCAGGTGTGAAACAGGTGCGAGATTTGGCACAACTCAAAGTAAATCCTTATTTGATGATAGCAGGCGATTTGTTTGCATTTTAGAAGCCGCGATATTACAGGGCCTCTCAATCCAAGTTTGTTTGACAGAAAATAGATTATTCACAGTTTCCAGTCGCGTTTATTGCCTTGAATCATGGTTTTTTTGATAAGCGACACAAGCATTTGTAATGTGGAAACACCATTCTCTACCCGGTTTAAGCAATGAAAATCAATAGTGTACCCCAAATCCTTCTGTTAGACTTTCTGACAACTTCAATTTATATATTACAGAAATTCACAGAAAGGTAAACGTGGCTGTACTCTCTAAAAGAAATCAGGTAAATCTGAGTGAAATGTGTATTTGGTTAAAAAAAAACTCTTTCAAAAATTATACCGACACTTCTGCCATAGAAACAGTTAACGTTTTACCATGCATTTAACTTTCTCCTTCGATGTTAAAAAGATGTCATCATGTTGCATTATATTGGAGGAAATTTTTTCCAGACCTAGTAACGTGAATTTCTCTCAGAATCGGCAGGATTACACATCATTGATCTTAGCTATACAGCGGGCATTGTAAAAGTTAACATTAAAACAGAAAATATCACCCGTACCTAATGACATTTATTGAGATATTAAAGCAATAGTATCAGGATTTAACACCTGAAAGTTATGAGCATTATTGAATTTTGTCGTTTTTACCTGTTTTAAATGTTTATATAGAAATTGCAATTACGCACAGTATAAAAACAGTAAATACATGTATTTATATTCACTTAATCTTTGGTAACCACTTCCGTTAAACATTTAATCAATGCATTAACGTTGGCTAATAAAACCAGGGCTGTCAAAGCTATCTCTTTTTGAAGCAGAGTGCTCTTCCTTCATGGAAACAAAGTGCGAAATACAGATTAGTGATACAATTCATTATTATACCCCCCGTTTGAAAAGCTTTCCGTCCGTCCGTTTGTTTCGCTTCGGGGTTCCCATCTCTTATCCGCAACTCCTCTCATACCACTGAGTGAAATTTGATGAGACTTTCACAGAATCTTTATACGTATTGCCATTGTGCACCTCCTATTTTACTTTTTGATCCGGTACATATTTTCGGTTTCCCATAGCAAAACATGGACACTACCATTATATTTATATGGGAGGCGGGGGTATCATTTAGTGAGCTCCTTGCTCACAGTACCTCAAGTTTTCTGCAAAACTTGCAACCGTCATTTCTTCCATTAAGAAAGAAAGCATTGTTTATTTTACTTTATTGCTTCATTTGTAGTTATCATGTGCTACATTTTTCACCCGAGATTCTGTTGGAGAGAGAGAGAGAGAAAGAGAGAGAGAGGAGGGGCAAGCTTAAAAGTCCAATGAAACTATTGAAACATATCGGGAGCAGTTCAATCAAGAACTCATCATCAAAGGTTGGATCAGATGCCATTGAGGAGTAAGCATTTCTGTCCACAGGTCACATCTGCCCTTTGAACCTTGTCATAGACGGAAAATCCATGGTCAATCCAGCTGTACAAAATGGTCTAACAAGTTGGAGGAAAAAATGTCAGTAGTCAGATTGACCAGCTGTACATAATGGTCTAACAAGTTGGAGGAAAAATGTCAGTAGTCAGAATTGGGAAATAGCTGAAGAGTCAGAATTTTTTTCGAGTTCAAAATAAATGTAAAAATGAAAATTTATATTTTTAATTGATAAATCATCGTCGATATATCGAAAAATGTTGAATCAAAGGCACCAACAAGAGATTTTACCATGTAGAAATATTTTTAATGAATTCTACTTTATATGAATACAAAAGAAGGTGCAATCGGTCAATAGATTTTTGGATAATTAATCTAAAAAAAAAACAAAACAACATTTTTGTATTCGTATGAAGAAAGGTTTTAAAAAAAACCTTCTACATGAGAGCAAGAAAACTCTTTCATATCTGAATATTTTAATTGAAAAAGAAGTTAATGGTAACATTACATCAAAGTTTGAAGATAAACGTTCTGACCTAAAATTTTCAATTCACAACTTTCCTTACACATGTAACAACACTTATCACCTGCATCTGCGGTTTATGTCTCTCCGTTGATTCAAGAGCAAGAGCATACTTTACACATGAAAAACTTTCTAAATCTAGGCAAGCTATTGAAGAACAAGTTGATGAAACAAGGATATCAACTATCTCTTTTGAAGTCAGCATTTCACAAGTTATATGGTCGATACAATGACCTTTTTAGCAAATGCAATCTATCATTGAGTTGAATGCTTACTGACATGTTCAAACTACATGTTAAGACTTTATTTACAAATAGAATAGTTAATAGATTCACCAGTCGGCATGGGATGCTCACTCCTCCTTGGAACCTGATTTTACCTCTGATGTTTTTGAAGGTCCGTGCTTGCACTCCTCACGATTTGCATTGTTTACTTAGTAAAATTGCAACAAAGCAAAGATTTGGGTTTAGGCGCTTGGATAACAACATTGTCCTGCAAATGGAGAAAGTGAACAGAACCGGCAACAAAAAAAACATTTACTTCACAGTGTTGCATAAAAAGCCCTCCGAGTACAATGAGTACCGTATGAATCCTGGCAATCAAAACTATGAGGACATGGAAGATTAAAATCACCACTGGAGAAACTGTCCTTAACTCTTGGAGAGATGACAATCTTCGCCACAAAGAAGTAGCCATCATACCCAGGAAAGGTGTAGACCGGTGCTTGCTTTAACTATACTTAAAAAATGAGATCTCATAATACCACGCACTTATCAATGAAAGTATCAAAGACAAAGACTTCTACGGTCAGCTACCGGCACGACATCCTTGTCCTCATTGGGGAACTACAGCACATATCATTTCATGGTGTTACTCGACTTTTTCAATCGGCGAGCAGAGTCGAGTTTTGTGCAATGGATAACGTAGTAATAGGAAAACCCTTTTCACATATCGTGATATCCATAAGCTGACCTGGACCTCGCCTAATGGAAGCGACAGGAACCAGACTGACCATCTGATGATCAATGGCATGTGGGACGTATGTAACGACCACCACTCTTAAAGATGAAACTGAAAAAAATTCTGAGGCAAGACCTATCACTCAAGCGCGATATGACATTCAGAGACTGAAGGGCAGCAACGTGTAAGCTGCCTTTATCAACGATTTAAGAAACAGGTTCCAAATTTTTCTCAAGACATTGCGGATGAAGGTGATAATACCAATGTGGACAATACATGGGAGCATGTCGTCAAATTTTACAATGAAAGGAGCAAAAAGAAACCAGGTCTTCGCCGGAGAAACACCAACAAAGACTGGAGGAGACTCTGATTGTTATTGACAAGAGAAAGGAAACCAAGAAAAAGATGCTGATCAAATCCCAACGACTGCTTGAGAAGCAGAGGAGCAGTAAAATGAGGCCTATAAGAGTGACAAAAAGTTTGCAAGCCATTAACAACTTGCAACTGAGGCTGAGGAGGCGGTAATACGGGGAGAACAAGGGAGAGTATAAATATCTCAAACGAGTGTATGGAAAAAGAGGAAACACGGGAAGAATGTTGACAACCGAAAATGAACGAGAGAGATGGACAGAACAATTTCGCGAAGTACGTGTACTTAATCTACCATCACCTTATGAAATAATTTTCATACCAGAAGATCGGGACATCAATACTGACCCACCAAGCAAGGATGATATAGTGGATTCAATCAAAAGCCTTAAGATTGGAAAGTGTCCAAGGTGTATGACAATCTTGTTTTCAGAGCAATTTAAGGCAGACGCTGGAATAGCAGCCATCACCCACCAACTACTGCTCACAACTGTGTGGGATGGAGAGAAAGTGCCTAATGACTGGAGTAAGCGGCTGATTGTCAAGATCCCAAAGAAAGGAGCATTGACGAATGCAACAACTGGAGGGGGTCACTCTAATGCCAAGTAAGATCCTGTCTAAACACTAAAAGAATACTAGTATCAGACCCTGTTGACGCTGCACTGAGGAAGGAGTAAGCATGATTTAGGAAATATTGAGGATGTATTGACAATTATATCTTTGCTTTCCGCAACATCATAGAGCAGTGCTACACAGAGTGACAGAGACAACTCTATATAAACTTCGTGAACTTTGAAAAAGTATTCGATAGCATTTACCAAGTTAGCCTTTGGGGTATTTTACGTCATTATAGTTTTATGTTGTAAATTTTAAATTTTCCGGATGGCAGTTAATACAAAATATGAATAACATCTGGAGGTCTGCACAGTAAAGCACCAGCACCAGGCTGAAGCTTTACCAGAGCTGTGTTGTATCAACTCTCCTATATGGATCGGAATGCTGGAAAATAACAGAGGATTTTCTGGCTCGAAGATGTAACATATGAAGACCTACTCTGCATAAGCAAATGGGTACAATCATTATCAAACGTCGATGAAGTTGAATAGGACATGGTGTTCGAAAACATCCCCAGTCAACAACAAGGAACAGCACTGCACTGGACCCTACAGGGGCAAAAGATAGGGATGTTTAGAACATCATGGCGAAGAACGATTGAAAGTGAAATGAATGCCATGCAACACATGGGGATCAAACTAGGTTTACCCAGGAAAGGCAAGGTTGTTGCCTTACTTACTACAGAGTGTAAAGGTCGACGATAATTATAAAGTTACTCAGTACTATAGCAGTTTTTTTTTATTTTGTTGAACATAATATCGATTTTTTATTTGATGAACATCGTTGTCATGGTATTTATTTATTCTGACTAAATTAAATCATTATCTTGATATGATTATTTTTTTAAAAAAATGCGTTTTTATTTAATTTTTGGTGTGATTTCAATTAAAGTTAGTAGACATTTAACTATATTAATCCGTATAGTTATTGTGTTTATGATTATGATAAATAAAGTGAATCTTCATGAATGCTTACTCATAAAGACTTGGTTTGATTTCAAAAAAATTGAATTTGAATCAAGAAAACATGCGGATATACATGTAGAATCCTGTAAATGTAAGACAAAAAGTGTTCCGATTCGAGGTGAAACATTTTGTTTTTCCACAAGTACAAGAACAGTTGCCCGCGTGATGCAGTGGTTAGAGCGTCTGCTCTAGAGTCGCAGAGTAAGGATTTTATCTTTACGTCGCTGGTTTGAATTCCAGTTGTTGACGTGAAGACCGGTCTTCGGATGAGACTATATAAACCGAGCTGTCAATGCGCAGTAGGTGCTGGCACGAAAAAAATCCTCATTGATCAATGGCCCTAAGTGTTGAGCATAGGTTAAAATTTGCAGCTCTCCACCGGCAAGTGGTGGTGTCTTTATATGAGTAAATTTCACATGAGGGGCGTTAAACAACAAACAAAACCCCAAAAAGGTATAAGAAAAGAAGAGCTACAGCCTCAACAGATAATTATGTAAGCACAGCTCATTTCACATTTGTTGGACACCTCCTCTGTGAATTTAAGACGTTCAATGCTTATGACTTTCTATTTTAATGATATATGGCACACTTTCCGGCATTTTTAAAAAAGAATTTATTTAACAATTTTAGAGATACAGACGTATACTTTTGAAAGGATTACTTTTCTCGTGTCATTCGATTTGAAATGAACATGGACTTTTTTTTTTACACGTATGCAAATCTTGTTAAAAATAAATAATCATATATATGAACATTCTTTTACCATATGGCATCAATCATACAAAAACATGAATTTCAAAATACTTGGTTCGAAATTTGTATAAATAGCCCATCATTAAAGTCTACATTATCAGAGTGATATAGTCCAGATAAGATTAAGCAATCACAAGTTTCTTTATTAATGTAAAACATGACACCTCTTCTTGGCCCTAATGACACTGGATAAACGAGATGAAATGAAATTTTAGTCCCAAAGAAAAGATAAAAAGCTTGAAAGGCTCTCGGGATTACTGGGTTTGCGACAGGCAGTAATAATATCATACTATGTTAAATATTGATCCAATGGTTGTGCAGAAAGATGTTTGACATTTCACCCTTCTTCAAAGTGGGTCTTCCAGAACAAGGGGTTGCCTCGGGAACGCGTCATATGTTATGTAATATAGGCACATGTTTCAGACGACAGAGTATCAAATCTGTAATAAATAGACAAAATATTCTTTAGTTAAATTTTTGCGTTTCCTGTTCAATTATGGAAACAAAAAGATGGTATGGTATTTTTATTTCGAAGTGTGTGGGATGATTATAAATACCTAAAAAAGACGCAAATGCTCTCTCTGCTGTAAATACCTTCCAAAATCTACAATTCATAATTACTTATTTATTGTTAATATTATTCTGAAAATTAAAGTTGACGAGCAACTTACGCGCTGTCGTGAATTAAAGTAAACTTTTTAAACTCTGCTCGGAATTATTGATTTTAATTTTCCAGTGATTTTTTTTTTCCACTTTTAACATGTCTCTATATTCAGAAACTCATTATTAAGATAAAATTCACACAACTGGAATTTTTGCAAAACCATATTCAAGGTCTGATGCTGACATTCATTGTTAACTTCACCAAAAATATTCATAAACGAATACTTGATTATGTAAATTTTATTAAATGTTTCGATTCAAGACAAACAAGCCAAATATCACAAGCACTTGGTATTTTTTGGTTGTGTTGAAGGCAACTCCGGTTTTGACGACAAAACACTTTTGATATTTTGGCATAAAGCCCTAAACAAAAAATCTCTTTTCATACAAGTCACCCTCGTGTCGCAGTGGTTAGAGCATTTGCTGTAGAGTCGTGGAGTAAAAAGTTTTTACGTCGCTTGTTCGAGTCTAGTTCGAATCATCGGACGTTTTCCTGCCTTTTTTACGATTTTGATGTTGCAATGAAAACACCAGAATCATCACCATTGCGAAAACTGGGAATTTGCCGCCTCCAACTGGAGGCGGATTTTCGGGCCGAGTTTCGTTACTTGCGAATCGAATTTGATGTCAAATGCACAACTTATCAATAATCCAATACTTAAAGTACTCACCAACATCGTATTTTTGGTTCGTTTATAAAATATACAATCTGATGAAAACATTCTATCTGACTGTCGAGATTTGTTTTCATTTCGTGTATTTTTAAATCATGCCTGTATCGAAATGTTGAGTGAAGTTTTCTTTTCATTTAAGTATATAGGGTGGTGAGTACTAGATGCATTGTGCTATTGATAAATTGTGAGGTTGGGCATTTAACTCGGATTGAAAGTATCAAAAATTAACTCCGGTTGGAGACGGCAAAATTTTCATTTTTTCGTAATGGCGCCGGTTCTGAAGTTTTCTTGGAACGTAAAGTATCTAAATCTTTTGGAGTACTAGATGCATTGTGCTATTGATAAATTGTGAGGTTGGGCATTTAACTCGGATTGAAAGTATCAAAAATTAACTCCAGTTGGAGACGGCAAAATCTCCATTTTTCGTAATGGCGCCGGTTCTGAAGTTTTCTTGGAACGTAAAGTATCTAAATCTTTTTTTTTTTTTTAAAAAGCCAGGAAAACGATAGATATTTCGGACTAGTTCGAGTCTTATGCCTGAAGTGGAGACCCGTCCTTTGGATGGACCTATAAACCAAGTTCCTTTGCCACAGAAGATGCTGGCACGAGAATGATTTTCTAGTAAAGAAAGCCCAAAGCAGTGAATTTCTAGAAGCTGTCTGTCTTATACAAAAACTTAAAATTTGTCTTCTACATTAATTGGTTACGATCTTGTATCATTTTCAGGAACTGCACAAATCTTCCTCACTGACAAGGGATATAAAAAGTTCTAAATATGTATAAATCGCCCTTTTGCCTGAATCTGATTTGTTGTCATACATACTAACTATGAAGCTGCTCACATACATGTATTACCATCAAGCCCGTGCTCGTAAATACTTGAGTCATAATTTGTTTCTTGTTTCATTTTTCACCGGGATTATATATTAATGACATCTATGCAACCCATGAGTCATTTGAAGTCGATAACCTG
>PRKT01000241.1:716912-740063 GCA_003671525.1 Saccostrea glomerata
GATGAAGGTTTTAAAAAGCTATTTTTAGCATATAGGACACAGTCAAGGTCGCAAGGACATTGAACTTATGTTTTGTGAAAGGGTTTAATTAGTGAAGTATGTATGCCAAATATTAAGTCTCTATCTTTCTTCGTTCAAAAGTTTTGGCGAAGGTTAACAATTTCGGACAAAAAAGCTATATTCAGCATATAGGTCACAGTCAAGGTCACAAGGTCATTGATCTTGGTGTCATTTGAAAGAACTTGATTAGTGAAGTATGCAAACCAAATATGAAGTCTCTATCTCTCCTGGTTCAAAAGTTATGATGAAGGTTCAAAAAAGCTATTTTTAGCATAAAGGACACAGTCAAGGTCGCAAGGTCATTGAACTTATGTTTTGTGAAAGGGTTTAATTAGTGAAGTATGTATGCCAAATATTAAGTCTCTATCTTTCTTCGTTCAAAAGTTATGGCGAAGGTTAACAATTTCCGACAAAAAAAACTATATTCAGCATATCGGTCACAGTCAAGGTCACAAGGTCGTTGATCTTGGTGTCATTTGAAAGAACTTGATTAGTGAAGTATGCAAACCAAATATGAAGTCTCTTTCTCTCCTGGTTCAAAAGTTATGATGAAGGTTCAAAAAAGCTATTTTTAGCATATAGGACACAGTCAAGATCACAAGGTCATTGACCTTGTGTTTTGTGAAAGGGTTTAATTAGTGGAGTATGTATGCCAAATATTAAGTCTCTATCTTTCTTCGTTCAAAAGTTATGACGAAGGTTAACAATTTCAGACAAAAAAGCTATATTCAGCATATAGGTCACAGTCAAGGTCACAAGGTCATTGGTCATGGTGTCAGTTAAAAGAGCTTAATCAGTGGTGTATGCATACCAAATATAATGTCTGTATATTTTATGGTTCAAAAGTTATGGGGAAGGCTAAAGTTTGCAGAAGAAACTATTTTTAGCATATAAGTCACAGTCAAGGTCACAAGGTCATTGACATTGGTGTCATTTGAAAGAGCTAAATTAGTGGAGTATGCATACGAAATATGAAGTCTCTTTCATTAATGGTTCAAAGTTATGGCGAAGGTAAAAGTTTGCAGATAAACAAACAGACAGACAGTAGAAAAACAATATACTCATCGAATCTTTCGATTCGGGTGCATAAATGTACTATGATAATACATCGGGATCGGTATTCCAAAATAGATGGTCTAGACTGACTATATCGGAAAAGACAGACAAGTGTCACTTTCGAAGGATCGTTTGATATCACGTATTCATCAATGGATTAATTGATAAATAATTATTTATAGTAATTTAAACTTGATAAATATCCATCTTACCTTTAAGGGCTTGGGGATTTATATTTCTGATTGATTGCCAGATTCTATCGCAGATTCCTATTTTTAGATTTTTTCACGAATTGAATGCTTGTAGCATATAAAAAAAAATGACCACTCTTAGATTTAGTTACATTTATAAAGAAGCTAGAAGCAGGCGACCCATGCGTTCTTTGGAACACTCTTAGTAGTTTTTGTACAGTTGCACAACTTTAGTAGGACTTTCGTCCAATTGAAGGCTTCATTGAATTAAACGAATCTTAGACATGATCAGTCTTTTTAGAAAAGCATACAGAAGTAAAATTTGAATGTATACTGTATTTGAAAATCATAAATAATTAGAAAAAAAAGACAGAGTTGAAGTAATTTGTTTGTGAGGTGTGGCAGGTCAAGTTTCTCACACCAAATGAAAATCTGAATTAATGTGCAACTAGGATTTAACCTTTTCCATGGATAATCTTCATTGCATATCAAGCTGTGATTGATAAATATCTGAACTGTATCTTGAACTTTTATATATTTGCTCAGAAGCCTTGTAGTTCGACACCCTTGAACAATGTGACAGCTTTCAACAAGGGTAAATACGACGCAAATCCTATTATGTTTGAAGTGCACGTATGATAAATGGTCTCTTTTGGACTAAAAAGGTCCCCATCGCTGCCTGGAAGTTTTTATCTTGTGGCCTCAGCGACACCCATTTACATGGTTTCGAGGGCATACTCTAAAACCTGGCCTGGCCCCTTTGGCCTGGCCTGGCCTCTAAGTTGGCCTGGCCTCTATTTTGGCCTCTAATTTGGCTTCAAACCAAATTTTGGCCTGGTCTCAAAAGTTGGCCTGGCCTCAAATTTGGCCTCTGTAAAAATTTTTGGCCTCAATTTTGGCCTCACTCAAAAATATTTTCTTTTTCAGAATTTGATTTGATTTTATTGATGTTTTATTGGTTTCATTTTTTTTCACAGATTAAGCAGGTGATTAATATATTTTTGTTGATATGTAAATGTGAACATTAAAAATAATCATGTACTACCGCCAATAAGGATTATTTTATTGATTATCAATTGATCAGTGTACAGTTATTTCATTTTATTATTTACAGGTATTTCGATACAGATACGCTACCGATACTCTTGCTTATAATTATTTAGAAAAAAAAGTATCAGAGTTTATTTTGTGTTTTCCAAATTGTGAACATTGAAAAAAATCTCTAGTTATAATTCATGTCAAATGTCATTAATAGCTTTGAAAAATTCCCACTTGTTAAGTAGATGAATCATCATCTTTCACACACAGTGGAGTGTTGTGTTACTGTTATGCCTGCATCATCTGTGTGATAAATGAATACAGGCACCTAAGATTTTTTTTTTTCAAATAAATATACCAAGACAGATACCAAAATATTTATATTACTTTCACAATGAACTTTTCGTCTGTTATAGTTAGTTTTAAATTCTCTGAATTCTAAAACTTTAATGTAACATTACACTTATTTGATTACTCTGTTAAAAATTCATGTTCACTTTAATCTAAGAACAGTTGGTATTTAAAAAAAATTAAGATAAGTAACATTATCAGATAATTTATAACTTTCTGTTCCTGGTGTGCCGTAACACTGTAATTGGGTATCAAATGACAAAAAATTCTGCAGCACGGTTCTTGACAGGGAGTTTAAAGGTTGAAGTTAATCAGTAATGACATGTATATGTGCATAGGCTGTTAAAGGGCACCTTTAGTCAAATATTTTCTTTTCACTATTCAATAAAAATAATTTTCCTATAAACACATGAAAAATCTGCACCTCTTTATCTGCAGTGGTTAAGCTAATAAAAACAATTAAATTTGACATTTTCTGCCTGCTCACGGAAACACACGAGGGTAAAAGCAGCAAAAACTCTCTTATCAGCTGTGGAATGTGCAACGTCACGAATGTGTTATATGTGTGAAATGTGTTATGGTCATTTTTTCATTTACATTCAATTTGGTGGTCATTATTTTTTATTTCACCTATAAAAAGAATCACCAAAATGTAACTTGCACAGGCTAAAATATCAAGTAAGCCCCTAAGGCCATTTTCTCTTGAGCCTAACAAAGACAGTCCACTTGAGTACAAGATTTGGTTTCTTTTTAAATGGAAGATAGTGCATCCATCTAAATGTGTACTTGAAAACACAACCGCTACACATCTTCTACACCTTTTTGTTTCAAGTGTGAGTATCAGAGGACATGATTATTTACATGATATGTAGTATACAACATTGAAGCTGTCCCTGCATCTGTTCACATTCTTTACGTCACGCAGCAGATAACAGCGGAAACTGCCGAGCTCAGGTTACTTTCACCGAGCATTTGACATTTTAATGAATTTCAGCTAAACCACACATCTTACAAACGTGATTTTTTCAGGAATGGATTTTCAATAAGCAAATGAATATTTTAATAAAACAATATTTTTTGACTAAAGGTGCCCTTTAAGCCACCCATGATTTATAAAGAATATCCTGCTGCAACTTTCACTACCTACAATTATCAAAACTAAAGTTGAGTTTGATGATAGATTATTAACATTTGTGCTGTAAAACAATTGCATCCTATTCACCATTAGAACCCTATCATATAAAATGTGGTCAATTACTTGCATATCATAGTATTGACTCTTTTTCTATCATTTGTAAAAGTAGTCAACATCATCAAACAGATTTTTTTAATTCTAAATAAAGACAGTTAAAAAAAACTTGTATTAAACAAGCAATACTTTAAACGGGAAATTTAAATTTTTTTTAGTTCTTAGTTAATTACTACTCATCTGCATTTCTTTGTTGTCTTCATAATTTAATTGTGATGTTTCTAATTTTTTTTTTTGATTTAAACAATATTTTATTCACTGGTGTTATCGTGAATAGGATTGGGCAGCAGGCGCAGCCTATTTTAGCCATCTCCTTGATTTTGTAAATGTTTTTTACTCTGTAAAAATTATCATTCCTACCATGGAAATTTAAAAAAATAAAGGCACATTTAATAAATCATTAACAGAGTGTCTTTTTGAAAGTAAAATTATATGCTCTGTTTTATAGTCTTCAGAATTGCAACAGATCAATAGAAAATCAATAAAAATAAATCAGATTGGTAGTAGTGTATAATTATTTTAATGTTCACATTTACATATCAACAGAAATATATTAATCACCTGCTTAATCTGTGAAAAAAAATGAAACCAATAAAAAATCAATAAAATCAATCAAATTCAGAAAAAGAAAATATTTTTGAGTGAGGCCAAAATTGAGGCCAAAAATTTTTACAGAGGCCAAATTTGAGGCCAGGCCAACTTTTGAGGCCAGGCCAAAATTTGGTTTGAAGCCAAATTAGAGGCCAAAATAGAGGCCAGGCCAAGTTAGAGGCCAGGCCAGGCCAAAGGGGCCAGGCCAGGTTTTAGAGTATGCCGGTTTCGAGCTACCCGCTGTTTGCGCAAGCGGCCCAGTCCTGCTCCGGTTAGCGATAAAGCACGGCAGGTCGTGAGATTGATGAATACCTCCGATTGGACAGCCAGCGACCTCCAGGGAAATTCACCGGTTGTCATCATAGACCTTCTTTTTGCGTTGTTTCTCTGATAAAAAAGGAATCAATGTAGATATTAAGATACATGTTCTCACAAACGACTTGCAAAGTTAATTTGTGCCAGTACTGTAGTCTTATTAGGGTCAGACGATATATAAATCAAGACATATTTGCATTTCACACCATCGTAGACAGTTATGATGAGGAATAAGAAAAGAATTGCTAAAGATAACCCCCTTTCCCAAACGCCATTGAATGTCAGTTCAGTTATACCAAGCATATCGCAGTGACGCAATTCAACTAGAAATAATGATATCAAAAGTCGATCTCACTGGGGAAAGGCAAAAAAAAGCACTACGAGTAATGATGGTTCATGAATGATATAGTGTAACAATATAAAGAGCAATTTTGTTTTATTGATTAACTCTTAGTTTGAAGATAGAAGCAGCTCTAGATGTCCTTGCAGATTTTACAGGTCTCTAAAAATAAGAGAACATGATGTAACTTCTCTGTTCCTGGACTACTTTATAGTCCATTTGCAAGTCAACGAGAGGAATATGTTACTCATTTAAACTCCATGAAACCCACATTAGACGCAATATTAATTTAAAGAATCAATGTCATTTTTTCATTATCTCGCAAGCTCTCTGCATAGTAATAGATGATATGGTTATGTACTCATTTGCAACCTTTTATCAACAAAGCACGAGAACACGGTCGTTTATATTTGACAATCTTAAGACTTCATTATCTATAAATGTGGTAATGAGTGTATTTTTACCTGTCAATAAAATGTGTCTGTAACATCTAAAAACAAAAGATAAGTATATTATCTATTATCTACAAATAAAAAAAGAATGGTCCTGCCAAAGAAAAAAAATTAATAAAACAAACGGTTAAATATCCCATTAGAATCACAATTAGTCTACAATATCAGAACACGTGCAATGTGGTTTTGGACACGCCGCCTTAAATTGCATATTCGTGCAAGGTGTGACTAGTACGTAGGCTTGGTCCTGGAAGTTTAATTAAGCATTATAATAGAAATTCATAATCCTTAAATACACAGAAACTAAAGGACTAACATCTGGAAAATGTACACAAAAAGCAAACGAATAGTGGCCCATACATTTTGAATATTTGGTACAATACTCTAGATGACTGTGATCAAATGTCAAAAAGAAATTATTTAATGTAAGTTACTAAGTACATAGATTCGAACTGAAAGAAATATAAGTAATATTCAGCATTCAAAGCTACAGAAGTAATTACTAGTAACAATTTAAAAAAGAAATCATAAAGCCTGTTTGTTGGAATAACAAATGACATGTAAGAGATATAACCTATAGAATCCATCTTTTAAAATCCAGAAACTTGTTATAACATGATTTAAACAATAATGAGTTATCCGGACGAAAAATATTTTAGTGATGCCAAAATTTCAGGAAAAGTTTCAGACATAAGGAAGCATAACTTGATGAAAATATAACCTCCGACATGAAGTACTAAGGTAAAGGTTTCCATGTAATCGTGACACAAATATGTTTTAAGTTTACGATAGTCATTAAGACTGCTATTATTAGTATTTCATTCTATTATCCAGTTTATGCTAATGATCCTTGACGATAATTGACTTTATTGTGTGTTTACATGTAGATACAATATATATGTATATTTTACATTACGAAATATAACTTTCATGATTATTGCAAATAGTCAAATAAGCATATTAAACTGTTTAAATCTTGTATCAGGTGAGATTACATACAGTGTTCAAAAGTTCTTTAAACAATAAAAATTGAAGCAGAGTAATCACGGACCTGTAAAACATAAGTGGGATCATGTGCCATGGAGGCGTAGGCATCCCCTGTCGACCGGTCAAACCCGCCGTGTGCTCCTTATCTTAATCGGGGAAGTAACAAAAAATTCGTCGACAATTCAGTGTGTAAATAATGGCCTTACAATGAGTATAAAAAAATTTAGTCAGCATTTGACTTAATGATTTTGTTTTTGCTGACAAGGTCATTATATTGACTACAAAAGTTGCAAAATGTTTTAACGAGACTGCTGCTATTCTTGTTTCATCGTTTTAGAAAATGTTCATATACAGAACATGCTATTGCGTATCGAATCAATGAGAGATATAAACTCCGTATACGGATGATGAAAGTGTCTTGCTGTACAAGTTAGAGAAATTGACGATTGAAAATTAAAGTCATCACGTTTATCCTAGCTTGGTTGTAAGATGAGAATATTTTTACAGAAAGGGAATTGAAAAGGTAAAAAGCAAATTCTTGATGCTCTCATTAAAAAATTCTTACCAAAATGAGTACATAAAGGTCTTTTTAAGAACTGAAAATGGCAGTTTTATATCTAATATCATAGGATGTACGCTGACTCATGGAAATGGAAGCGGTAACCACGGCGGTCTGAGTTTCGGAGTAATTTTTGTTTTCTCTGTATGTTGTTTAACGTTGCTCTCGAGAATATTTCACTAACATGGAGATGCCATTGCCTGTGGAGAGCTGCTTTGTCATTTACTCGGCACTTACGGCCATTGAGCAGTAAGGGATCTTGTTCGTTCCAGAACCTTCTTAGAAACGGGACCTCGGTTTATACGGTCTCATCCGAAGGACCTGTCTCCTCGTCCTACAGTGAGCCCCGACGTAAGGATCAACTTCTTACATTGCAACTGAAGAGAAGACGCTCTAATAACTTCGCCACGCAGGCGAGTTCGAATCTTGTTTCAGGAAATGGAGACCCGTCCTTCGGATGAATCTTACTATTCTACCCCGAGAAGTTGCTAGCACGAATAAAGTTCCTTTCTGCCCAAAGGCCATAAGTGCCGAATACAGGTCTAAAGCAGCCCTCTACCGGCAAGTGGCGGTGTCTCAATATCGAAGAAACGTTAAACAAACAATTAAGCGGGATATGGAATCGATCAAGTGCAAAGTGCAACGTGTTTTTTAGTTGGAAAAACCAATTTTGAAAGTAGACTTAAAATATAGCAATTTCAACTTTAATATCGGCTTTTCAACTTTAATCATGGTTGTTTTACCTCTCAAGTTGATTTGATTGTTTGTTGTTTAACAACCCTCTCTAAAAATTTTTACCCTAATGCAGACGCCACCACTTCCCAGTGGTGGACTACAATTTTAAATGTACAGTCGACACTAAGGACCATTGAGCAGTGAGGGATCTTTTTCGTCCCAACACCTTTTGCGATAGATGGACCTCGGTTAATACTGTGTCAATCGATGAACCGGTCTTCGCAGTGGATTCGAACCCCGGATGTAACGATTACCTCCTTACCTCTAGAGCAGATGCTCCAATAACTGCCCCACGCGGGCAACCTAATATCGGAAATTCTAACGGAAATCTTGACTTTCCAGTTTTAAAGTCTAGGCTGCTTTTCCAACTTTAAATTTGGGATTTCAAACTGTTTACGTATGCGTTTTATTCATGTGATGATAAAAATAATAAAAGTGACCGGTCGACAGGAAATGCCTAACTATTCAATTGCACCTGATTCCAACTCTGGTGTTTTTAGAGGTTCTTGTTTGCTCGGCTTCCTATTTGTATTGTTGCAATGGACCTATCGGCTTGATTAACGTTCGATTTCTTAATATTGAATCGTATACTTTGAAAATTGATTATTGTTGCTATTTTATAATTACAATGGAAAGAAATAATTCGATTATGAAATTATGACAAAGAAGGGAAATGTTTTGTGTATTCTTATAGAAAATTTCATGTATACATTTAGTACAGCTGAGTTTGTAGCATGAAGATTAATGTTGATGTATTCCATATATCAAACATGATATGGTATTTGCTTAAACTCATTTTCAACAAATACATGTATATGTTTGTCTACTTTCTTCATTGGTATGATTAAAATGCTCTCATTTAAGAAGTTTGTTATCCTTTATAAAATGTTTTTAAAATATGTATGAAAAAATGACGATTATGAACAGTACCCGGTAGTCATGGTCAAAAGTTCACTCAAATCAAACGATTGTAGTTAAATTATAATGAACAAAGTATGGTTCAAATTTCAGAATACTGTACATACTAGAGGGGTTGCTGGGTAAAATTAGGGACGGATGGGTTAATGGAAACAAATTTATTTGGCCTTATTTGGCACGTCTTCAGTGCTATTTTCGAGATTAATACAAATCAAAAGCAGAGCAAACACCATTGTATCATGGCATGGCACGGTCTGGAGTCTGCTCACACCTCTCTCAGGATCGTACAATTTGGCCATGGTTTGTGACAACGAGTAAACACGGACAACTTAAAATATCAGAATTTTGATCAGGTGGCGAGGAGGAGTAAGCCGGCCAAACCCGCCGTGTGCCCTTTGTTGTCCGGTCAAACCCAACAAGAATTATACAATACAAATGAAAACTTACACAATATAAATGCTCAAGATCAATATTTTAACGTTTGACAAGCCAAAAGACAATACAAATCATAGGTTGATTCTATAAATACACCGGAGAATATTTGGAACATTTAAAATCTCAAATCGTTTATATTTAATCATCAAACGCGTATAAACATATGACTTTTCTGCACTTTTTGCAATCGTTCATCGTGATAAATTAAAGAGCAGGATTTTTGACATCATAGATAAATTCTTCCTCAATGAAAATGGAACTCACGGTTTTTCATGTATTGTGATTAGTCGTGTACCGAAGTACTTTGTTGAAAATTATTCTGATTCACCGAGTACTCACCAAGTTTATATTTAAAAAGATGCTGAATTTTATATTCTCAATATCTATGTAGTCTTTAAAGACCAGATCATAAAAAATCTGTTGGAATTCCGATGGGCAAAACTGGTGCCGCTTTATTAGCTGAATGTTTTATATTTTTATGAAGCAGAATAAAAACTTTTACATCTGCTTGATGTGGACTTCGATTAACTCGATATCCAGATACAAGGCGCTTTAGCAAATAAAAATTATTTTTAATTATATGTCGACTTCATATATCCCAGTGAACTCTAAATTACGGACAGTACAGAGTCTGTGTCATCTATTTAATATTTGGATGTCTCCCAACTGAATCGATACGTAAGAAAATGTTCTTAGAACGATAAATAATCTAGATAGAGTTCTGACTAATTAGTTGATGTTACAAAGATTTAAACAATCTCGTTTAGAGTCAGGTTTTCGGGAATTGTGCAGTCGTTATTATTTGACAATTTTTTTTATTATTTTTATACCATTTCCTTTTCACTGAATTAGACTCCGTATACCCGCTAAATACTTGAGGATAAAGGCGGTGATGTCCGGTCGACGACAGGGGATGGTTACTCCTCCTAGGTACCTGGATTCCATCTCTTGTGTCTCCAGAGGGTTCGTGTTTTTGCCCTGTTCACGATTTGTTTTATTCACTAGATATATCAAATTAATTGCTGGCCGTTTTAATAATATCTGCACATTTTACAATGTACATTACAAAAATGTCCAATAATAAAAAATAAACATAAAATAAATAATTAATTTAAAATATAAAAAGTAAACATAACCAAAACAAAAATACATAGCACTGTAACTGACAACGTAAACCGTTCTATAATAACGTTATAGAAGGTACCCTCTAAGTGGTGGCCTCAGAGGAGGTATAGCGGATGAGCAATGGATTACTTGTTTGTTTGCAGGACGAACAAAGAATGTTCTATGTCAATAATATTTAATACCGCGATAAAATATGAAACAATAATCAGACAATCATATCAACTTTGGGAACTTGATAGAAAATGCGATACTCCTAAGATAACGGCACGAATGCAGATCGATTGAAGTTTGACAACAGAAATGTGCATATGTAGTCATATTTCTGAATGAATTGGTAATCATGGAATATAAAGACTATATTTTTCAGAAGAAGCATACATTTCAAAATTGCTAATAAAAAACAACAGGGACATTTTATGCTTGAATATTGCATTGTTTTGAGTGTCGTTCCCCAGAAAAGGACCAAATAGGACCTTGTTTGACTGACAGTCGTGTAAATCTAGTTCACAATTCTACTGACTTTAGAAATAATTTAATTGCGAATATTAACTTTAAGAACCCTTAACATCAGTTTTAATGCTAGACATGTATAATCTTTAATTACCAAACGGTATAGGCAATACCACAAAAAGATACATGTATATTTCGAATGGACGTGAAGAAAAAACGTCATTATTTTTTGCCACAAACTTGGTATTAGATACAGGTATAGGTGAAACATTCGTTGTTTGCTCCATCTCTATGTTTCGTTTAATACCCGACCAACACCTGAATTTACGACAGTCGCAACAGGTCAAGTGCCGTTACAGGGATCCTAAGGAAGAGACCGTGCTGAAAGCTCTTCTCCTCGCACTGACTGTTGATTTCACTTCAGAGGAGAAAAGAGTTACAACTTTCACGCCTTTGTCCCTCATGAAAAACAAACATAGATTTATTGATATATTGCCAATAAAAGCACAGGGAAGTGTTTTATTATATTTGTATAAATTCGCTTGTTGGGCGAAAAAGGAAAGGCACCCACAATTAAAATTATACACTGATTTACGAGTATTTGCACGACTGCAGTGATAAAGTATAGTTTCTGTTTTACATTCTTCAATGACAAAAAGTAAATTTAAAATCAAACAATATGGCTTCAACAGGAAATGACCATCCGCACATTTTAGAACAATCTACACGAACTATCATATAATGAGCACGTTAACAAAATGACACACAAAGTTAGGGATCGGACACCAATTATTTATTTTTTCTACCAGTGTCCGTGAACCAACCAAAAACAACATTGGATCAAGGTTGTAACACACCCCAAATTATATGTAAGAATGTAATTTTTTATGTTAAATGAAATTCTAGAGTTTTTCCGTTAAAAAGTATAGGCTCAGAACACGAATTAACCATGTTTCTATCAGTGACTTTGAACTTGCTAAGGTAATAAGTTCATTGAAGGTAATGATATGACCTCAGGTCATAGGAACCTGTGTAAATGAACAGCTTCAAATGTAACTCTTTTATAGAGTGGATAGGACACGGTTACACAGACAGGCAGAGAACTAGATCTAGACAAACGGAGTAGGATATTCTTATAACTCCCACCCTCATTTGCAATGGATATAACAAGAACATTGCACTGTAGTCTTTTGCATTTAACCTCACTTTATCGCCATTGGGAGACTTTTACGGTTAATAATTTGGAAATCAATAAGAACCCTTCTTCATATTCTTGCAAGATTGTTTCTTTCCCATTTATACACCATTTTCTGATGGTGGAAACGTGGTAATTTCACTTTTTTTCTCTCCCTATAGTATTTCGTCATGGAAAGCTACAAATTAAAGTTCCCATTGAAGATCGTGCGTAAAGATTTTTAGGGACGTAAAATGGCTTAAATGAGCTAATATAGAGAGAAAGAACTCATACTGCACGCTATCCTAAAACCGGTCCATGAGATAAGTCAATCAGAAAACGGCAAACAACATGCGCGACGGAGGGAAGTTCTCAAATACCCGTATTCTCTAATTAAAACCCAGTTTAATCAATTTATTGTTAAAGTACTATTAGGACATAAAGATATTATCTCGAACTTGTTTATTGTGTAGCGCTCTCATCATGCTTAGTAAGGTGGAGATTTTATGAGTTTTGTATCTGTATATGCGACTAGCAAGACCTTTTACTCTTTATGAAGATCAATAGTCTATTATTATTCCAGCATCTAATTTTGTCATTTTTTGTTTATTTCCGGTACTTCAAATCTGTCGGGTATCAAGAAGAACAGATAGAGGAAGTTCCTGTTCCGAAGTCACTAATCAACGTGGAGTACAAAAAGGAGAGAGGACACTCGAAAGATCAGATAAAGATCAAAGGTTATCAGTTGGTTATGATGAGAGACTTATGACACGGCATAAAGTTATCTTCAATGTAGAGAAAGAAGGAAAAGGGTATTGACAATGTTTTTATGGGCTCTTTAAAATGTCGCAGAACTGGACCAGATCAATTTCTGTTAAGACCAGACCACATTGATATATATTGCTAGAAATATATAGCTCTAAGTTTTTTGGTATTCAAACATCAGCGTAAATGCACCAACTGTAAAGATATAAAAGCGATTTCAAATATTTCAACGGAGACCATATTTAGCATAAGAACAGATAGATGGTATAGCTGTTCTGTTAATGAGATTATGGTTGATGTTCCAAAGAATAGCTTGTTCAGGGGTCCTCGGACAAAGACGGTCTCCTTATTTGCCGAGAGCAAGAAAATTAGAATTATTAGTATTCCAAGACAGCGGTCCTTTTTATGCTTCTATTTGGACTCGGATAGGGTATATTGCTTAGGAGTTTAAGAGCAGTATCTTACTCTTTATTTCTCTTTTTTTTTCCTCAATTTTTTGTTTTTTTCCAACTTTCGGTAAAATT
Organism: Saccostrea glomerata; assembly: GCA_003671525.1. Taxonomy (NCBI): domain Eukaryota; kingdom Metazoa; phylum Mollusca; class Bivalvia; order Ostreida; family Ostreidae; genus Saccostrea; species Saccostrea glomerata. The sequence continues at coordinate 730,228 of PRKT01000241.1, forward strand.
AATTGAATGGTTAAAACCAATTTTATTCTAGGGGTTCTTAATAAAACTGGTTATCAACAGTAACCCTGCACATGTCATTTTACGATAAGAAGGTGTGTGATTACGTGCGTTTGGTGCCGCTTTGTTCAAGCAACAAGTGCACTGTTTAAACAAACTACTTTAAAAATCTGTTCCTGGGTCGTGAAATCGATATAAAAATACCATTTTACTCTAGACTGAAAAAGAAACCGTAAAAAGATTTCAACTCTATCCATGATAATATACAAAATCTAATAAGTTCACGAATATTTCGCACTAGTTGATGAAAACATACGTCCTACTATATGAATAACATGATATCTATATATTTGAAAAATTTTACTGAAACCTCTTTTACTTCAGTTGTTATCGATACAAAAATACCTGGATTAAGGTAAATGGTTTATTATTGTGCAATTTGGAAAAAGTTTCTCCGTTCCAGCAGCTCAGTATCGCAAGAGCAACTGATACACTATGGCCTATTGTTCCAGATTATCTGATTGGAGCAAATTTGTCATCCGGGTTATTTAATCTGACCTTTTCGAAGCCCAGGCAGACAAAGGGACGCCAAATCGGGTTGAAAGGTAATCTAATGAGAAACAGCTTGGTGAGTGTGTCAGGAATTGATTTTTAAAAACTCTTCCTGCGTTAAAATATATACGTCGCGCAGGTTTCATAAATTTTGGTGTTGGAATGTTTGTAGCCCGCTATCGAATATATTGACCGAAACAAGGATTTTGTCAAGATATGGAGCCAGTGTATATATGATATGAAAAATGATCCAGTCTCGATCAAACAAGGGAATTTTTGTCGGGTATCTATCGCAGGGTGTGAAGTTAGATACAGATTATTTTTAAAGTGACCTCTTCTGTTTATTTTTATTATAGAAACACCTTAAAATGGGATGAAAGTGCAAATACAAGCAAACATGACAATGTTTCACCCAGAGGTTATACAGATATAACCGACTGATGAAAGCTGCTATCGCGCGCTCAATATCAGGCGCTTGTTGTCACCTTTGGGTGGCAATATTTGTTCAACCTGTACCCTGTAATCTATATTCGGCTGCAATATCAAAATGTGTGCATTATGTATTCTCAATACCTTTCCGTAAGGTCACTCGAGATGTTTGCGTCCTTAGTAAAGTTTCATTTTCAGCAGCCGAATGTTAAAGTGCATTTTTTGGAAATGTCACTGAAACTAAATCAACCTTTTGCTGAATGTTTAACCTCTGTCTCAAATATATATAGCTATTTGTTTCATTAAGTAATGCAAGATGATCATATACTAGTTTATTAATTTTAATATTTCCTTAAATTCGAAGAAATTTGTAAAAGAAAATTGTAAATGATGACCCTTTCATTCTTTTAAATAGATTGACTTAAAATCATAGATCGCAATGGTTAAGAACATTTTCTTTGAATATTTTTCAGTTTTGTTATGCCCCTCTTAATTGAAGCTTCGAGAACACACAGCTTTTGATGATGCAAGGGATATCTTATCTCATATATCTTTATATATTCCTTGTGGCTAAACCTTTCTTTTGGTACCAACATGACCTTGGATTCTGACCTACCGTTTGCAAAATTTTACCAAACCTTAATATTGACAATTACTTCTGAACACTTGGAGATAGGGCGTCTATATTTCACATTTTTATTCCACGTGCCCTGACTTTTCTTTGGTGATAAAATGTTATGCATTTCGACCTTGACCGTTTACTTTAATCCTCTTTTAGAAAACTTTAAACTCGGCCAGAATATTTAACAGTAGTTGTCAGGACTTTTATTACATGTCACATCCGTATTCTTAATTTGAGAAATGACTTTCTCCGGGCAGTCAAATTTCTTGACCTCATGACCTTGGATTTTGACCTATATTTGAAAAACCTTGACTTTCACTTTGAAATGGGTGCTACTAATGCTCTAGTATTTCACTTATATGTTCCTTGTGCATGGCAAGACCTTTTCATTTATAGTTTATTTTTATTCTCTGATGTTGACCTTGAAGTATAACCTTTTTGAAAAACTTCAACCTCACAATATTTAATGAATGATTGGAACTATGGCTGTTATACTTTTAATTCACACGTCCATGTATTTTCCTTACGACAAGATTTACTTTGAGCTGCGGTCTTTGTCGATGAGTACATGTAGTAATTTATACTGAATGGTCTTTGCCGAGGAGTTCATGTAGTAATTCATATTCAATGGTCTTTGCCGCCCGGGAGTTTTAACCAAATGGGCCAAAATTTTGACATTTGAGTCAAAGGAAAGGACGGCCATTTCAATGTATATTTAGAAGTACAAATTCCAACACCAGTGGGAATAAGTACATGGAGATATCGGTCAGCGTAATAGGACAGAACATCGTTATTATCTAAAAGAAAACACGCCTTATACTGCACCTACAGTGTATGTAGCAAACACGCGAGTAGACCTACCCATTAAAACCTTGCGCATACCGGTATGTTTTGAAATTTAAAACCGCAATTTATTTGCATCTACTAAATTCAGATACATGTAATATTCCTTTGTGTTGGATAAAATGACAATGCCAATTTTCGAAAAGTCAATGAGTTTGAGTAAATATTTTTCTTGTGCAATTTTCTTCTGATGCCAGCTGCACTATGTCAATACATGGGCATACTCATTGGTTTTCCTCTTTTGCTGCTCTCAAGGGTGCAAGAACTCAACTCACTAAATGGGTTTGAAAAGGGATTTTTGTAAATTAAAGCTTTTTTGCCCCTTACAGATATGAATAGACATCAACTTCTTCTCGGATTGTATTTTGTGGCAAGCCATTACTGTTTTTCACTAATTTACGATTTTCAATTGTTAATGAGTACATGACTAATTATAATTTGTCACGTACTCATTAACAATTGCAAAATGTGATTAGGGGAAGGAATTACAAACAACAATTTCTCGGAATATTTTTATCTTTTTTTTTATTTCTTGGATATAAAATAGCACAATGTTAACATTTAGGGAAAAGTTAGCTGAGTTCCTAGTAATCATATGTTACATTGTGCATATAGATGGGAAACAAGTGACTTTAGGTATCCGACCCATATTAGGACCAAATTTTCTAACCTTAAATATCAATTGTTTGTAAAATATCTTGATATTATTTTAAAGCATTTTAGAGTAGAAAGGGATTTACCAAGAGAAATTTTCAAAAATGTTTTTACCTAGGCAGAAATTAATTATTGAAGATTGCATTGAAGAAAGGAAGTTTTTTAGGATAAAAAATAAATACTACAAATATCAGAAAATGCTGTGGTGGGAAAATGTATTAGACCATTAGGAATAGAAAAACAATTAGAAATAATTTTATTACCAGACAGATTTTTTAAAATCAATTTTTATTGAGTAATTTCAAAGGGAGATAACTCGTCATGGGCAGGAAAAGTCATAAATTAAGACATGTCCCACTCCTACATTCTAATACTAAAAGATGAAAATTAGTTCTAACTACACTAAGTATTCAGCCCATACAAATCTATTATGCATTTAATTCCATTGAATCTGGGGCTAATATGGATCGGATACCTTAAGTAACTTAATTTATACTCTCGCAGAAATACTTCAAGCCAGCATTCTCTTCTAAAGAGATCTTTTACAATCGTCATAAATTATTTTATCCCGTAAAAAGAAAAGTAGCCTAATATTTCACCGTTAAATAACTGTTCTGTTTGGTATACATTTGTAGGAATTATCAGTGTAGACTTTAGTAAGACGATCAATTAATCTGGAACATATTAAAGAATCTTTTTAATTTTCTAAAAACAATCATTACATTTTGGATGTATACTATGCAATATTTTTTACAATATATATATATAATTGTAGAGCATTTTCTGAACTATACACGAGTTGTTTTTTTTTCTTTCTAAAATAATGGCATAAAACCTATACTGCTTGACAGGAGAGTGAAGATATATATTTAATAATGCAAAATGTATTTATTTTATCGAATATTCGAATATATTCGAATACTCTTATCGAATATTCGAATTTCAATTCTTGACAATTTTGACATCCCTAGAAAAAAGATATGTCCTAGTGGGTTTATGCAAGCTATTCCCACTTTCTTAAAATCAGGTAGAAAAAGGTGAAATTTCACGTGGGAGTAGGTGGAATTTTGTGGAAACAAATAATTAACGATTTTCTTAAATTTAGGTATTAAGTTGCTATTTCTTGTAAGATCTTTTGATTATTTCAAAAATCGAAAATAAATCATATTTTCTCATAGATGTATTCATTATTTTCTGTCTTTAAATGTACAAAATACAGGTAAATTTAAACATCTATTGTTACTTGCAAGTGGGAATAGGTGGAATTGAGATTTTTAAAAAGTGGGAATAGCTAGAGGACACCGTCCTAGTGTAAACTTGGGTGTTTTCTTTCTTTATCGAAGTTTAAATTTTAAAAAAATGGTTGCAAAGATGGAAATACATTACTGAACATATAATTTCAATGACTCCATCATCTGTGAAAAGGACGGGGCACACGGAGAATAAACTACTGAATCTTGACCTGCAACACAGTATGATTTTTTATTTAGGCTTATCGAATACATAGAAATTATTCAATTTTGAGTCAGAATTAAGGAATTCATTTTCAGAAGTTTTTTTTATTGTCTCTCTACATGTCATGTCCATATCCCCCTTCCTGTGGTGAGTTAGGATGTTCATAGTATTCATAGTATATTTGAAATGAATATCTTCTCTTTCAGATGCGAAATATAGGTATTCAAAATCAGCAATGACACAGGGCTTCATATTTAACCAATGTTAATCAATTTATTATGTCTTTGTGAAAAATCTATAGAATATGCAGTAATTCTTGAACATATTAATTTTCTCGATTCCTCTGAAGGGTGGGTGTTACTATACTGGTCGACCCACATTGAAATTGGTATTATTAGAATTTAATTGATACCCCTTCTCTTTCCCCGTCCAAGTATTCAAATATTCCGAGACACATATCCAGACCATTAGTTTTAAGGGTCTTTTTAGTCTAAAATATTAAAGTGCTTACTCTTCCTTTGAACAAAACTTCGCAAAGGAAACTCATGGTTTTGTACGGAACAAAGGCAAACAAACAACGATTGAATTTGAGTAAAGAAAAGTATGCCGAGTTTTGGTCTCAACAGATCTTGTTTAAAAGATCTAGTAAAGAAGTCCTAATTAAACTTAGAAGTACAAGCCAAACTCTAGAAGGAGACAAAGCCGAGCAAACACTCACCGATCGACCGACATGCAGAGAATCAACACCGTTCAATATCCATACATCGCCTCAGTTTTTCATGTTTACTTTTTAAAGGGCTTAAAAATGAATTTATTTCGTTATTAAATAACTCATTCCTCTTCATCGAGTTTTAATTAAAAGATTGAAAAAATGTACTGGGAAAGAAAACTAGTATTATCAACTCTTAATCGTCTTGGATTTCTATGGAATACGTGTATACTAGAGATTTTTTAAGAACGGCAGATGGTCCGATTTCAATTAAACCTGTAGCCGAAGAAAGAATCTACATACATGTATAAAACCTGTACATACATAGTACTCATTTTAAAGTGCAATTATAGGTCATGGAATATACGACACAATTATTCAAAATAATTACTGTATAATATAATATCTTTATTACTTTTGTTCCGTATTGTCTTTTTACAAAAATGAATTGAATATTAATAGCGAAGCCCTCTTAAAATACCTGGAAAAAAGTATATAAACATCGGCATTGGCGGAGTTTTTTTTAAAACTTGGTTTATACAAAACTTTATTGTAAAATGAACCAATAAATGTACATGTATTTTAAAGACTAAGATTCCCGTCCAAGAATGTTATATGTGGGAAGAAGGAACACTCAATACACAGTGATTTATATCTTTAATTTATATATATATATACGGATATTTTAGTCACAAATTAATACGTATATTGTTGATCTCCAACAAAAGCTGCAACATCAAACTTCAAAAAACTTTAAAACTTCAAAAGTTTTTTTCAGAACTTACCAATATCAGATTATATTCTTGTAATCAATGCTCGACACTCAAAATATGTGTTACAAAACTCACAATGGTGAATTAATATGTTCACCATTGACACTCATAAAGATGGCAACGAAAGGGTACTGAAAGGAGCAAGTGGCAAATTTGACCAGCAACCGCGGATGCTTACTCCTCCATGACACATGATCCCAACTCTGTTTAAGAAGTTCATGTTAGCTCTACGAGCCATCTCAAAATGTTTAACTTACAGTAAAGAAAGACAACTCTAACGGATCAACTCACTAATTTGGGCATTATATCCATTTAGTTTGTTGCGTCAAAAGAAAGACAACTCTAAACCAAGTGTTTTTAGGGGGTGTGTTAAATTACTTTTTTATGCGCCGGGATCGATAGATCCGGGGCGTATATTGTTTTTGTCCTGTCTGTTTTTCTGTTTATTTGTTTGTCTGTTTATCTGTTTGTCTGTTTATCTGTTTGTCTGCCTGTCTGTTGTCAACTTTAACCTTCGCCTTAACTTTTAAACCATAAAAGATAGAGACTTCATGTTTTGTATGAATACTCCACTAATTAAGCTCCTACAAATGTCACCAAGGTCAAAAACCTTTTGACCTTGACTGTGACCTATATGCTGAAAATAGCTTTTCCTTACATTGATGCCATAGTGTTTCACAAACACATCTTGTTTATTATATTAAATAATATGACTTACTGGAAATTCAGATTTTTTTTTTTTGAAAAGCCATCCAGGCTAACCAAGGTCTCTCCAAATGTAGCGTTATGGTTTTATTCTCTAGACTTTGCATAGGCGTCGGAAGCAAATTGAAAGTGGGGGGCTAAAGCAACAAAAAAATGTAACCCCCAATTTCTGATGTCTATGCTTTGGCCATAATGCTACAGATCCAGTAATGAAATTAATTTTGCAATTTAAATTTTCAATTTATGGTACAAAATTTTCTGCACTTTCCAGCATTGGTCAATCAATTACACTTCATTCAACAATGTAAGATAAATCCTTTATCTAATCTGCATATATTATTTACCTTCCAGCCCTTCATACTTGTCTCTACAGACCAATAAACTCGGATTTTTTTTTCGGATGGCAGAAAATTCATAACAAGTGAGTTTGGTCTTTATAAACGATTTTAAAGGGCTTGGAGGTAGATGTAGTGTTCATTTTGGTTGAAAAATGTTTCTAGAATATCAGAGAATAAAAGGTAATTATCTATTGACCAATGCTGGAAAATGGAGAAACTCTTACCAACCGTGCACAGAAAATCGTGCGCCGTTGAATTTACATCATTTTCATTATAGGATCTGTATCGACTAAAATATAAAACCATAACGCTACAGTTCCGCAACTAATCAACTCCTTACTTCGCAACAGTGAAGCAAACGCTCTAAGCCTACAAGATGTAGCTAAACCAGTCAACTGCGCAACGCGGGCGACTTGAAGAAAAACATACATATATGAACCTATGAAAAATAGTTTTTCTTAAATTTTTCGAGATAATTTCAGAACTTTGGTGTCTATTAGTTTTATGTTCAAGCCATTCGTGTATTATGAAACATAAACTGATGGGATTGGTACATTGAACAACATTTATTAGCGTGTCCTTTATTTGACCCTGTTTGAGAAAAAAAAAGTCTTAACTTTTTTCACCTTATTAACGACCTTATTTATATTACCGTTTGTAATTGATTTGGACGATCTTATATAATCATTGCTATTCAGTAACCACTGTTAATTACCCCTTACTGTGTGTTGTCTCATTGGCATTGGAAGCAAATTGAAATTAGGGGGGGGGGGGGCTAAGTGAAAGAGAAAAAAATTCAGACCTACAAAAAAACTGACAGGCAACAAAAAAAAGGAAATTTGTTAAAGCAAGTTCAAACAATTGTTCAAAAAAGAAAATCCATTGTTCAAACAAGGAAATCCTATTTCGAGGGGGATGGGGGTTCGAACTTCCTTCAGACCAATTTTTTTCCAAGTACTACCACTTACTTTTTTTTTTACCTAATCTGCAACGTATCTGTGGAAAGTGGGGGGGGGGGGCTAAACTGCGCAACTACGCCCCAATGTTCAATGCCTATGTTATGTCTATCTTTGAAAAAAGGGGAGGCTAAGCACACACACCCCCCTCGGTTCCGACGCCTATATGCGCATTCACCAACGATTGCAGTTCTCGCGTGAGGGTCAGAGGTCACCGAGCGAACAGGTCGATTGTAAAAGGGCTCCCAAAGAAAACCATTAAAATGTGAGATTTTAACGACAGAAGTGAGTACAAATGTTTATGCATAAGTCTGATTGTATATTGAGACCTTCAGGAGGTCTCAATAAATAATTCTTTAAGTTTTGTGTCATTTGCCAATTGTTAATTTTCTTTCTTTCGGTGTGCCCTCACATGAACAATGAGAACAACTCGCAAATGAACAATGAACATTGTCCATTGTGTTATAAAGGCAGTTTACAATGCACTGTATTTAACCTTCATAGGTGAAACACATCCAATCGTTTATGAACAAGAGCATGAACAACATAACAGGCATCCCGGAGAGAGTGAGAAAACTCTTTCATCCATATACTCACTTTTAATTTCATGAATTGAAATTCCATGTATATTTAAATTTTTGTGTAAAGCAGTTAACTAATGAGTTTACATGTATTCCTCTTAAATATGGTTTTCAAGTATCAGGGATTGGGCCAATTACTTTAAAAAGTAATGAATTAAATTACAATTACTCTGACTTTTTCTTTAATTAAAATACATGATTTATAAGACGTGTAACTAATTAAATTTACAATTACTAAACGTAATTAATTACATTCAAGTACTTTTTTCCCCTATCACATACTAGTATATGCATTTTCAACTGGTGGACGGGGGGTTTGGATTCTGTGAGATTTCTAATGTTTCCTCTGGATATAGCTGTGGCAACGCACTTTGAAAAAATTACGCACTTTGAAAAAAATTTTCAAAGTGCGTTAAAATTGGGACAAAATCAACGCACTTTGAATTTTTTTTTCAAAGTGCATTAACTTTGGGACCAACTCAACGCACTTTGAAAATTTTTTTCAAAGTGCGTTAAGAGTCTACATCAAAATATTTTACCATGGAGACACATAACGCACTTTGAAAAAAAATCATATTTTAGTCATGGAAAGATTTTATTTGTTATTTATCTTTCAAAAAACTATGCCTAATCCTAACCTCAAAAATGAATTGATTTACTCCCGTCGAAAAGAGTAGAAGACGGGTATAAGATCCCTCGGTCCAAATCTTTATCTTTCCAATACATATGTGTCGGTAACAAACGGGAGAGGAGAGCAATAAACCTAAAAAGGGTACGCTGCATTTTCAATGCTTATACGATGTATATATCTTTCCAAAATAAGTGGAGGGGGGGGGGGGCTTAGCCCCCCATCCCATTCCCTGGCCCTTCGCCCAGTCTCGATGTCTATGCTATACTCAAAGCATTCATATAATTATGTATTTACTTAACTGGTATGACGTTGAAAACTTTCATTAATAAATGAGTTAATTAAAACAGCATCTTCGCTAGCCAAGGGTTTCTGATACGCTCCTCTCCTCATAAACAGGAGGGTAGCGTATCAGAAACCCTTGGCTAGCGAAGATGTTAAAACAGATGAAAATTAGTAATTTTTAAGTACAGTAAAACGTATGAGAGAGAAAGAATTTTCATAGTTTTGAACAATCAAATTGGCCCCTTTTATTATGATAAATGCTAAGTTGCTTGAAGCTGTCCTCTGTTAGTGCCCCCCTTTACACCTTTA
>PRKT01000241.1:747459-769230 GCA_003671525.1 Saccostrea glomerata
GGCTGTAGATCTCCCTAATGTATGACTATATTCAAAATTTCAAATGATTTTATCAAAAAACAAGAAAGATATTGAGACTTTAGTTTCAGCCAATCAGAGCGAAGCGCACGTGCTTGCACGTGCGATCTTGCTATTTTGACCATGTCATCTTGTGCATACTACTCATATATCCTTACATTATGAGTTTCAAAACATTTCGTCTAAAAATAGAAAAGTTACGGTTATATCCATTATATATTGGTCATTTCAAGTTTTGCACGTGCGCGCTCTTGCAAGCACGTGCGCGCAAAATGACCTTGATTCCGCAAATCTACATAACATGCCTACTTGCCCTAAAAAGGTTTCCCCTTAAGGACATACGCAACGTACATCACCTAATGATAAATTTTCAAGATATTCTAAATTTAAACTTACAATACCATTACATGTTCTTAGACAAAAAATCAGCATGCATTACCAGGGGTTTTGAAAAGATATGAAATAGTGAAAATTTTTGCATTATTCAAAGAAAAATGCACAAAAATTACAAAACAAAAATTCCAGATTAAAAGTATTGCACAAGGGTCCTTCATTTAGTGGAACTCTTCAACTCCAGGGAAGAACCCAATAAAGTTCAAACTACATTGCGTATGACCTTAATCGGATGTGTACTTTACAAGATCATTCGCGGACAAAATTTTCCCGAGAAGAAAAAAAAATAAAAAATAATAATAAAAAGAAACAGAGTAAAAACAATATGTTCCCCAACTTCGTTTGGGGAACATAATTAACAGAAATGAAAATGACATTAGATATCGGAGTAATGGCATGGTAGACTAAGAGTTCATTTTTATTTGCAAAGTGTCTGAGAAAATCTCAGAAGAAAGGGGGAGATTACAGCAACCATTTGTCAGGTGTCTGTGGGCTAATAGTGTTGAAAAAGGAAGTTTTTTAAGGAATTATAGATATCTGTGAAAGATGAACTATTATTTACTAAGATGGAAATATTTGCCCATTTGAGGGATTTTTTATATCATTATAAGAACGTTCTCGATGTGTATGGTATTGCGCGTACATAGTTTAAAAAGTATGTATTTTTAACCAAAATGCATACTGATATATGTAAGTTCAAATGTAAGAACTAAGGGAATTGAATTTATTTAGTGATAATACGTTGCTTTTCTTACAACCCTTTTCGGTTTTATAAAGTTAATGTTTTCAAAAATGAATTCATATGGTTAAAAGTGTTAATTTTGGGGGCCTCCCTACAAGTTTATGGTTATCAGAAACATATTATGCCATTTTCGGAACAAAATCTTTGAATGACAAAAAACACCCCAAAAATAGTCATAAATTTATGCCCATTGGACATAAGTTAGAACGTTTAGAGCTTATGCTTTTTAGAAGTTTTTTGCTTGAAACAACCCCTTCCATTGAGTACCAATATTTTGACTTCTTAACAGTGACCTTTTAATTGGAGGTTATATACTTTAAAAAAAAATAATCTTGGCAATAACTTTTGAATCGTTGATGCTATACGGTTTTCGAATACATGTTGTATTACTAATGTTTTCTTGTTTAAGGAACTTATTTTTGGTGCTAATAATTTTGTCCCTTTGACGTAAACATTGGCGTTCGATCTACTTTTGTAATATTTTATTGTTGGTACATGTACATCGGCTCTCATATTTCACTTGTGATTTGCTTGTGACAAGAACGTTCTTTTACAGACAATTTTGACTTTTATAACTGGTTCTTGAAGTTTCCTCTTCTTTTGAAAAACGTGACCATATTTTCTGAACGGTAACCATTGTTAAAATGGGCTTTCGTATTTCAAAGGTGTTTTCCTGGAATACTAACATTTTTACCCCTGTAAACCTTGAACTTGGAGTTTATTTTGCATTTTTAGAAATTTTTACTTTTGCCATGACCTACGATCGGGGACACAAACACATTTTAGCTCACGTAAACTGGAAGCTTAGCTGAGCTTTTCTGATCACATTTTTTCCGTTTTCCGTCTGTCTGTCCGTCTGTTTACCTTCTTTTACATCTTTGACTTATTTTTGAGCTACGGAGATCAATTTCAACAAATCTTGCTACAAAGCAATTTTGAAGAGGATTTTAATTTCTTCAATGAAAAAGCGAAACCCTCTTTAAAGAGGAAATAATTTGGAATTTGACCTACTTTTTAAAAACTTTAACATTGGCCATTACTGTTGAATGACAATGGCTAGGGCTTTTATACTTCGCATATGTAATCCTTTGGAGAAGACCTTCCATTGGATACAGAGAGCTTTGATCTTGACCTTAGAGTTTTCCTACTTTTAAAAAAGAAAACTTGACCATAACTTTTGAAGGGTTAGGCCTAGGGCTTTCATACTTCACATAATATATAATCCTTGTGAAAAGACCTTTCATTAGATATCAAGAACCTTGACCTTTGAGTTTGACCTACTTTTAAAAAAAATTAACCTTGGCCATATAACGTTTGAACGGTATTGTTTAGGGCTACGTAATATTTGTGACAAGACCTTTCTTAAGAAACCAACAACTTTGACACTTTGAGTTTGGACATACCTTTCAAAAACTTATCATTGGCCATAACTTTTGAACAGGTGGTGCTAGGGCTTCACATTTCACAATCGTTTTTCTTGTGAGAAGACACTATTTGGGTACCAATATATTTAATTAGCATTTAAGAAAAGTTAATCATCACTATGTTTCCATACGGGGTCATCAGTGTTTCACAAACACATCTTGCTCGATCATTTTAACTTTTGATTAAGAAGAGATAGGGCTTTCATCCTTTGACAAGATATATACGAGCATGCTATGATTTCTGACTTCTTGACCTTATTTTTAAAAATTCGACTTCGGTTATTATTTCTAAATGACATATGATAGGGCATTCATATTTGACACAATATGTCATAAAAATGACATTTCACCCATAAAGACACCAAAAGCGGAGGACCACAATTCTTTGAATTGGCTTGTTCCAAATAAGTTCAAATAATGACCCCTAATATATAGAGTGAAGCACAAACTTAAATTTAAGGTAATGCGAATAAAAACATAAACTATTGATCAATAGAATTAATACATTTTAGATGGGAATTTCTAGTTATCGAGGCCTTTGAAGAAAATGCATGATTTTTTTTAATACTGATACAGTACTTTAGTTTCTTCAGTATAATGCACTATGTGTAAAGCGTTAACACCTATTAAATGCCCTATAATTTCATATCATGCTAATAAACATTGATATCTAAGGCTAGAATGTAGGAAATTCAATTTTTTTTAAAAAACATTGGATCACATTGAGATGCATAAAAAGAAAATTGTTGCATAAAAATACATACTTCAATTTGAATCTTCATTTTGAATAAAATTATAGATTAGAGTTACCGTTCTTGGGTGAGGATAGGGTATCCCTAAATCCATGTATTCATTTTGTTTCAACAACAATTTATTCAAATGTTTATTTTTGAAAGGAGATGGACGTCACCCAACTTCTCGATCCGTCTCGTGCCGACAACGCCGCACATACCATGTCCTTTTTTTATATCTGTACGATAATGTTACCATCATGATGCTTATAAAAATGGTTTTATATTACGTTTGACTCATTATAGATTCTCCTTAGCTTTTAGATTTTAAATTAATGTTATGTTTTAATAGAGATATAGTGTGATTTATGTTTTATTCTGTTCATTTCAAAGGCATCTTGCGATTATATATGCAAGTGGAATGTCAAGAAAAATCATTCATTTACAGGTAATTTTATCTTTAAATATTCTATAAAAATACATTTATTCATAGTTCAATTTTTACACAAGACACAGTATATAGATAGAATTTTGGAATTATCAACTCAATCCGCCTTTGGTATTGTATACATGTTCTGTTCGTTTTTGGTTGAGTTCAGCCGTCAATGTTGTTAAAGATTTTTATACACCAATCACAACACCTTCTGCAACACGAACAAAAATTCGAACAGGGTCCGTTCTCTTTCAGTGTGTCTTCATTTTTTCTGAGTACAGATTCCAAGTAAACAAAAAACCGAGATTTCTGGTCATTAGCTTCGGCGCTATCCTTTTCAAATGTGTTCGTTATTACAACAGGCTTGTCCCCAATTTTTTCAATGAAATCCTTCAAGTCAGCATTAGCATTTGAAAATTCTTCAATTGTCGTATCTCCCAAATAGTCTCCAAACGTTAAAACAACCAGGGCATACCGAAAATATTTGCCTCCAAATATTTTTTTTACTTGTTCTAACACAGGAGTCCGAGGTTGTGTGACTGATTTTATGGAAATGACAATCACAACTGCATGAAATCCAGTTTTGAAAAGGTCCCTGAATTTACTATTTGACGCCAATGTACTTAATGACGGCGTGTCTATGAAGGTTATTACGTCATCCTTTCGTTTACAGTCATATTCTTGTACTTCTTTCGTTATTGTCCTGTCAACTCCCCAAGTGGTCCCGACAGCACACTTGTCCTCTCCCATCATACTGTTAATGAAGGAACTTTTCCCATGTCCTATACCTCCAACGACAAGAACTCGTAAAACCTTGACTTCCGGTTGTGTCTTTTCGCTTAAATCCGCCATTTCCATCTCTAAATCTAATTCTGTAAAAAAAAAAAAAAATTAAAGCACCAGTATATAGTTTTGATAAGAATTTTTCAGCAATTCGGATAACTGAGCTTTGAAGCTCCTTAATTGTTTGTTAAGTGGTCTATATACAGGTAGAATAATTTTAATTTCTCCCTAAAATTGGTCTAGCATTAGTACAATTCGCTGACACCCTTGGACTTTCAGTAAGGCGTGGCATTCTCGGCGCTACGTAATAAGCGTCTCACAAATGGCGACATAGATTCTCATTGGTTAAGAAATTTTGATAACATCAGCAACTTTAACTGTTGTTGACAACGATGACACGATCGTCACCAACTTCTTTGCCGTACGAAACGTTATCATTTGATCCTTGCTACACTCATTGACATTCACCCGAATTTCTATCCCATGTATATTTCACCAGTGAATAAAAGGCTGTGTAATTTTCAGACGCTAATTATGTCACATCGAGAAAGCAACGCCTTACCGAAAGTTCAAAGATAACAGAATTGTACTATTTAGCATTAATTATACACTAGAAGTAAGACACCTAACGTGATTCAAAATATTGACCTCTTTGGCCAGTCTGTCGGTAGACCAAGTATTGTTTATCCGTGTCTTGAGAATCCTTCATTTGACAAACATCAAAACTTGGTGTATTGGTTTACACTAAGATGCAAATGACCCCTTTTGATTTTAAAATCACAAGGCCAAAGGTCAACGTCAAACCATCCTCGCAAGCCAGGCCTGGGGGCAATAAAACTTAGACGAGCTCAATTTTGATCTCAGTCTCACTTTTCCACTATCAATTCCTTTGGAAAAAGTGAGACTGAGATCAAAAGTAAGCTCGTTTTAGTTTTATGGCCCCCAGGCCTGGAGTCCTGAGTCAACACGTTGTAGTCTAACAGCAACGTTTTGACTCGGGACCCCTGGCTTGCGAGGATGACGTTAAACCACTATGATAGAAGCTGCCGTTTGCTCAATATCTTGAAAACCTTTGTTTACTTGACTGACAACAGCTTGGTTTAAAGATTCCTTGTATAGAGCACTTAACGCTTATTACTATCCCTCTCGTAATGGATTGGGAGGTGGGGTTAAAGTAAAGCGATTGTGAGCAAGTTTGTCCTTGTGCAAAACGGGTGACGTACACGATGTCAAACATCGATTACATGTACGTTACCCGTTTCGCATGCTCCCTTGATTTATACATATGCTTCTTGCGAGTTGATGCTCCGCTTTGCGGTGCCCATTTTAATTTGTGACCATAGGTCTGAGATCAAATGTCAACCGATCATCACATACATGTAGAAAGTTTTGACCGATTTACTTCACAGAAATCAAAACTAAGAGGTCTGGGCTCAGGTACTTGTGGACAGGAACCGTACTTGTGGACAGGACCCTCCCCCCATATATACACCCCTGGTCAAAATATTTTTTTTTCTTTTTTGTCATGAATTATGTTTCTAGTACTTATTTACAACGTATTCCATATGAAAAATCCAGAAAATAACAGAGATTTAACGAATTACTAAAAAAGTCATACCCTGGTATTATAAAATAGAGAAGGTAAGTCACTTCGGTTTGTTAATTCGGACCCCTCTCTAATATCGGACCTAAAATATCATATACCTACTACATGTCACCAAATGAGTCATGATATCTTGTTTCGGTAGATATTTTTGTCTTTAATCGTGCCATTTAATTGCCCAGACATTCCCCAATTATCCGAGTATTCAGCGTCAAACGTGAAAAATTTGGAAATGTCAAACCAGAAATTACGGAAGTGATCCAAAAACGACACCTAGCGGGTAACTTTCGAGTTCCGAGTGTCATAGAATAAAGGGAAAAGTCAGAGGACAACGAAAAAGTTCGGGAAAATTTTGATAAAAGAAGTCGAAATCGATTCATTAGATTTTAAATTTTGCTGCAGATTTTCGAGATGAATTAGGGTACAAGCATCAATATTTTTTATCACTAATACAATATAGTGTTTTTAAAAAATCGCATAGAGACATTAAATGACATGTAAACACATTGCCCCCTTTCTACGTGGATATGTTTATGTTATTTGTTTTTCTAGTGACTGTGTCTGCGTAAAGGTGGATTTCTGTTAATGCGTTAGTTTAAAAAATAAATACAACCAGAACAGCTTATTCAAAACAGTACAGAAATCATTATTCCATTTGCTGTGAGTTCTGAACTCGCTATATTATTTTATAATATATGGGAAGAAGTGTGTGCACGTCATTAAGGTTAGAATTGTTTTGATTAAACTACAAATGTAGAGGAAGGCGTTTTGAGAGAAAAAAATGCGAGTTTTTATGAATGGTTGTACAAATACATATCCCATCCAATATTCCAAAATCTAGTACTACAACTTGACAATATTATTAAACGATGGCTGTTAGATAAGACGTACCGAAAGAAGTTTTTAAAAGTCTCGAAATTTATACCTAGACGAGTTCGTAGGAAGCAACTTCAGACTGGGGGATGGGGAACAGCCAAACATTTTAAGTTAGGGCACTATGCTGTCAACTAAAAATTCCTCAACAAGCAAAAAAAAAAAAAATGTCACTGGTTTTTATTGAGGGGGCACGAGCATATAGTACCTATATCTTATAATATACTAATATTATTCCTACGGCCATGTTAAATGAATAAAAAGAAGTTAAGCTTCTTTAACAAAGCAGCTAGGTATACAAAGTCAAGACCAGAAACAAACTCCGAGGCTGTAGTTAGGACAATAAACGAGAGAATGTCATAATGAAAAGTTCCGATTTTCGTTTATTTTTAAGAAACGACTCATATATCCTGAAATTCTTTGGCAAATGAGAAACATTGTGTAAGATTATTACCGGCCGCCAGGAGGCGGTCGGTTAGTTGATATGAAAGTTTTAAGTCGCCGTGCGTTTCTGCGGAGTTAGAACAATTTGAATAAAAATATTTAACATTCATATTATAGAATATTAAACGAAGATATTCTAAATGTTTAACAAAAAGCACAATAATCATAAAAATAAAATTTTATAAATAAATGCGTGATTGACAAAATCTGACAATACTGGAGTGCGGAGAAAATTAGTACGAAGTGTCTTATGTAGGCATAGTCTAAACAAAGACCACGTTATATAACAACAATTTTACTTTCTCTTTTTAAACAGCCTACACAGAATTTGTTGTACATATTTTAAAATGCCATGTATATTCATACATTTCCTATGGAAATTTTTCAAAATTTGATGAAATATTGATCTCTTTAAAGCACAGAACCTTACGACAATTTTGATCAGAGACTAGGACAAAGCGCGTTTTTACAATGTGCCAAGCATTTCCCCGCCACATCTCAACACCAAAACAAAGAGACTGAAAGAGAAGAAATGTAGTGGTAGATCTAGAGGGAGTTAGAGGGGGTGGTGTTAACATCCTCTAAGAGAGAGCGAGGAGTCCCACATATTTCATATTTGTTCCGTTTAAATTAAAGTAAAACTATAGCTAAGTTTAAAGCTTAGTTTTGTACTTTTATGTAATAACTAGTGCTAATTGTAACGGGGACCGTTACAGATGTTCCCCAAACGCTCCCCAACTCCCCTTTTGGTGCCATATTCCCTGTAAGCTTCATTAAATAAGACAAACTCGATGCATTTAAGACTTCAATAACGTTTACCCAGAAGTGTTCAAAGTTCATTCAAATTTTGCGTGCGCATGTGAATGCATGTGCGTAATGACCATATCATCTTGTCTACACAATCTATATATTTTTATATACTAAATATTAAAGCATTTAATCCAAAAGTATTAAAAAGATACGCTCATTCAAGAGTTTTTTGATTTTGCTCATGTGCATGCATGAGCATGGTGACCATATCTTCTTGGAGATGTCCGTTACATCTATCTATGTTCTAATTCCCATCCCGTTTGGTTGAAAACCAAGGGAGTTATAGCTGTTTAAAGTTTCAGCCAATCAGATTGCAGCGCACGTACATGCACGTGTATGCATGTGCATGGTGACCATATTTTCTTGTTAAATTAATGATATGGGAATTATTGTAAAGTGGGGGTGGGGGTTACATACCCTTTAATGTCTACATGCGATTTTTGATACACTATATGGAATCAGTGATAAATCCTCTAAAAAAATATTGATGCTTTACCCTAATTCATCTCGAAAATCTGCAGCAAAATTTAAATACTAGTGAATCGATTTCGACTTCTTTTATTAAAATTTTCCCGAACCTTTTCGTAGTCCTCTGACTTTTCCCTTTATTCTATGACACTCGGAACTCGAAAGTTACCCGCTAGGTGTCGTTTTTGGATCACTTCCGTAATTTCTGGTTTGACATTTCCAAATTTTTCACGTTTGACGCTGAATACTCGGATAATTGGGGAATGTCTGGGCAATTAAATGGCACAATTAAAGACAAAAATATCTACCGAAACAAGATATCATGACTCATTTTGGTGACATGTAGTAGGTATATGATATTTTAGGTCCGATATTAGAGAGAGGTCCGAATTAACAAACCGAAGTGACTTACCTTCTCTATTTTATAATACCAGGGTATGACTTTTTTAGTAATTCGTTAAATCTATGTTATTTTCTGGATTTTTCATATGGAATACGTTGTAAATAAGTACTAGAAACATAATTCATGACAAAAAAGAAAAAAAAATATTTTGACCAGGGGTGTATATATGGGGGGAGGGTCCTGTCCACAAGTACCTGTGGGTCTGGGTGGTTGTGGTCATTTTTAGACTAATTTGATCTCCTTTAGAAGAACTCCATATAAAGATATGCTTCCGTATAACTATAAATAAATAGCACTTTTAAAGATTTTCCCAACACATATCTTTAAGCACCTATTTTCGACCTATCCACATGGTCAAATGATTTGAACAAGCTTAAACTTCGGTATGCTTAGATTTTTACACAAGATTCATCTTTTTGTTTTGTGAAACGATTCTTTTTTAATTTGACAAACGGACTTTCTTTGTTCATTTCGCCTTGCCAAAGGTCATTACTTTTCCTTCAAATATAAGTCAATTGGATTTTTATGCCGCCGGATCGAAAGATCCCGGGGTATACTAGCATTGTTTTCGTCCCGTCTGTCTGTTTGTATGTCTGTTGTCAAATTTAACCTAGCTCATAACTATTTCGTTGTCAAGGGTAAGGGTTTACAATGTACCATTTCAGTCTACTCCCACTCCAGAATAGTGTTACCACTGGGGACATATTGTTTCACAAACACATCTTGTTCTACCTTGAAATTCCAAATAATCCATGATAAGGGAAAACTACCCCACCTTGTAACACAAGAATCAACAGTCTGTGTCTCTATAATGTATAAAAATAGATGAAATATTACTGAAAAAATACTAAAAATCAGTGATACCATGTTCTTCAGGAACAAGAATACAATATAATGATGATGCCAAAACGCAATAGGAAATGGCGAGGAAAGCACTGATGTCGCCATCAAACTCCATACATTTACACATTTTATGTTTAAACATGTACTACACACAACGCCTACAGTCAATGTAATTATAGACCTCTGTAAAGTCGAGATGTTTATTTAATGGAAAAATGTCAACTACATACCGAGTGTTTTGTTAGCGACATAAATCCATCTTTTTGAAGAATCGTAACATTTTTACATCAAGTGACCTCAATATTTTCCCTGTTTTCACTACATGGTAAAGAGAACCCCACACATATATCTGCAGTCAGTGATGAGTCAGGCGCGGAGGAATCTTCGTCTGGAATCTTGACAGTGCTACCGAAATGTGACCTCGACACACCTATACGGACACCGAAAGCATCGTCCGCCAGTAAGTACACTCTATTTAAATTCAAGTAGGTGAAAGGCTTTTTAATAGAGAAGATAAATACATTGAGAAAGGCAAAAAAGTAATAACTGCAAATAATTATTTCAGTGCATGCCTGGGAGGAACGTGTGTGACATGAAGCAGTAAACTCGTTTATCTTACTACACTAACCTTACTGTTCCCGTAATAATATTCACATAAGCGTCACAGTTCGATGGATTTTTTTCTAATCTTCCAATGTTTACTGTTTGAATAGTAGTTTCAGAATCCAAGTTAGAAGAAAGCGAAGATTTTTAAATTAATATACATCTGAACTTTAATTTTCTTAGATTCATGATGGCCACTTCTGAAGAAACGGATGAATCGTTTGATTCTTTTCAGGCATCAGGTTGGTTTTCCTTACAATAATGATTAAATACATGTGTACAATCTAGAGATTATTTCATTGTTTTCTCAGTCTGTCATACTTTTCTTGTCATAACTTCTCTTGCAGGGCCGTAACTAGGGGTAAAAGATAGAGGAGGCGGGGGTTTGGGGGCCGCCGATTGAGGCCCCCAAAGATCGGAAGGTGTGGGGGGCGAAGCCCCCCGCAAAAAAAATTGCTTCAAACGGCTCAATTTTGGACCGATTTCCTTGATTTTGAGAATGCTTACCTGTTTATTATATTACCTATTTGTGTACTATTTTGGATAGATATGATCAAATAAATTTCAAAAAGCGGGACGTAAAACAATCAATAACCAACCAACTACCGTTAACTCACAATACTCATCTGATGCTTCAATTGAATTTTAACTTCTGAATGTAAATATTAACAATGATAAATACGAAACTGACTTTTCCCAAGAAAAAGATAAAATTATTTAAGGTCAGACGACACGTTCCTCAAATATATGTTCTGTATTTCTATTATATGAAAAATTATGCATAATTGTCATTTTCTTGTAATTTCTACATTGTTTTCAATATGTTTTTAAATATAAGATCACCAGAAATTGTGAGATAGGCCATTCAGAAGATTACCCAAAAGGGATATATAAGAGAAATCACCCTGTGGTATCTTGTCCAAATGCCTGGTAAGGTACCCTAATTTTTTGTGAGGAAACTTGCTTAAGTACCTAGACTTCAAGGACAAATTCTTCGGAAAAATTATATATTTTTGAGGAACGTTATCTTCTGACCTTAAGTCAATTAGGGGTATCTGGGAAGATCGTACCCGTGGATTCATTCTGAATAGTTTTCACTGTACTAAATGCAGTTCTAAAATGATCGATCGCCGTAGTTCGAATTTCGCTATGGGACATGGGGACTGGTCCTTCGGATGAGACCGCATAAAGTTAACCTAAGCCCCGTGTCACAGCTGTGGCACGATAAAGATCCCTCTCTGCTCAAAGGCCCTAAACGCCCAGCATAGGTAATGGTGACACTCACTGGATAGCTGAAAAATTGCTCAGGTAGCTATAATCAAACAATATGATCAATCTTGATTCAGCTGCTTGTGTAGTGTTTCTTATTTCCCCAAAAAAAAAAAAAATGAAAATCTAGAGGAGGCAATTGCCTCCGTTGCCTCAATGGTAGTTACGGCCCTGTCTTGTAATATTAGAGGAAGCTAAAATTATGACCCGATCATGGCTTCGGAATTTTGATATCTTATTGAGAATTTTAAATGTGATCAAATTAGGTTTCACATACTTCAAATGACATAGGTTTATTGACAAAGTGACCAGGTTAAAATCTTGTAACAGATGAGTACAGTCCACTTATCAATTGCTAGAGTCCGCTAACCAATTACTTGGCGACATTGAAATGTTTACGTTATGGCCCTAAATGTCTCTCTCTCTCTCAGAGTGACATGTTAGATCCTTTTCTTGGCAGAATTTTCTCAATTGCAAAACCTCTGAAAATGAAACTATAAGTGGAAAATTTCCAAGGTATGCATAAATCAAACAATTCCTTTCTTTTCAAGGATATTTCAAACTGAAAATGGTTTTGAGAGTGGGATTTCTCTGTACTTTCTAGCTGCAGATCTGTAGCTTTGAGTTCCGAAAAAAAATATTGATAGTCCGGTCTATCAATATATTTTTTCGGAGAGTTACAGATCTGCAGCTAGTACATTCAAGCACTTTAGTTCAGATGTCATGACATACCAATTCTAAACTCTGATTACAATTTCAAGAACTATATCGTTTTAGTACACCTCTTATTGCAAGTTCAGGAACCGTTTCATTTAGTGCACTACATTCTTCCTCTATCTATTAAAAAAATTAGAGGTATGTACCTAGATCGACAAAGCTATGTTTAATTCCTATTTTAAACAAACATACATAGATTATAACAATAAGGATGCATTTTTTAAATCCTAATTTGGATTCAGATGTGACCTTTAGGACCTTTACTACTACATGTATTAGCAACTATTTGATTACAGGTATTTGGCGTTTTTATTAAAACATTTCTTTTCAGAAATAAAAAAAATTGCTCATTCGCCGACCTTTCGATGAGAAAATATAATGAAGATTGCAGACTTAGATTTCTTTTATTAACATAAGCATAAATTACTCCTGTTAGAATGCCTGCTAGTAAACATGCATTCTGCATGCTCATCATGCTGTAAATAGGATGTTGTAACTGTTCGGGGAGATGAGTTTAAAGTGTAAACGTACATGTATACAAGTTTAAGAGATTTTAAGTACTGATCAATTATTTGCCTCAATTTTTTTCAGAGGACTTACATAACATGAGATATTTCTTTGGCAATTAAAACTGGAAGTCCTTCATGGACCTAATTATAGCTATGGATATTGAAAAGGTTTATTTAACGTTTAGAATTTTATTCTTTGATGTGTTATTATTTAAGTACATGTAAGTTTGTTTTTTTTCAAGCATCTTTTGTTTAATATTCTTATCTTTTTTCTGCCTTTATTTTTATTTATTCATTTATTTTTTTTATAAAATGAAGCATTTTTTTTTCTTCGCCTTGCCGAGTATGGGTCAAAATTTGCAGCTCTCCACCGGCAAGTGCATGGTGGCATCTCCATATGAGTGAAAAATTCTCGAGAGGGACGCTGTAAAATCATTTTCTTTAAGAAACCTTTCTCCATTTCAAAGAATAATTTTTGAATACAGATGCTGGATTGGTCTTCGATAGTTGCTATCATATTCATTTGTACATGACATCAGTGAAATGGAAAAGTTATACGGATACGGACAGGAACACAAGTGTGTTATTAATGATATTTTGCTCCGAGATATAAAATAATTTTCTCAATAGGGCCTTTCTCCCACTAAGGTTTTTTTTTTTTTTACTTGAAACGTTATTCTTATTAAACCTTTTTAAAAAATCGGTCTTGTTCCATCTTCGCTAGCAAAGGTAATTCTGATACGCCACTCTCCTCATCATTAACATCTTTGCTAGCCATACGCTACTTTCCTCATAAACCCTTGGGTGTATGAGGGAGTAGCGTATCAGAAACCCTTTATAGCTAGCGAAGATGGTCCTGCATTTTAATATTCATGTATTCAGTATCCCTTGGACCTCTTGTTTTTCAAAAAAGTACTTTACACTTTTGTTTTATAAAGAAATTCAATTTCAAAGTTACCATTTTGTGATTTATTTTACACTTCGGTGTGTAAAATGAACCTTCTTTAATGTCTTGTTTAACAAACCAAGAACTAGTCTCACCTCACTTTATTTAAAGTTTATTCATAATCTTTCATAAGAATCAGACCTGAAATGACCGGCTAACGATAAAATTTATCTGCAAGATAATCTAAAACCCTTTTATTTTCCTTCACCAACAAAAGGTCAAAAATCTAGTACAAAATGTGTTCATTTGATTTTTATTACGCCAACATAATCGAAGATTTCGGGGGTATTTTTTGCCATGTCCGTCCGTCTGTCTAGCTGTCTGCAAAATATTTAACCCTGTCCTTCCCTTTTGAGTGGTTAGAACTATGACTTTAAATTTCACCTGCGCATTCCTTTTGACAAGACCTTTCTGTGGGCTCAAACATATTTAAAATTTTGACCTTGGAGTTTGACCTACTTTTGCTACAATTTATCAAACTTTAACATTGGGTGTAAATTTTGAACAGCTGATGCTATGACTTTTATAAGTATTTATTGTGAAAAAATCTTCCCTTGGGTATAAATATTTTGACCTTGACCTTAGACTTTGACCCCCTTTTATCAAACTATAATTTTGGCCATAACTCTTGAACATTAAGTACTAGAGCTTTCATGTTTCATAGGTGTATTTCTTGTGACACAACCTTCCATTGCATACCAAAACATTTGACTTTCTGACCTTTGAGTTTTACCTAATTTTGAAAAAATTAATCTTGGCAATAACATTTGAGCATTTGGTGCTAGAACTTTTATATCTTACATGTATATTTCTTGTGAAAAGACCTTCCCATGGGCGCCATTAAATTTTACCCTTTGACCTTGGAGTTTGTTCCACTTTAATTTTAAAAACCTTCAATTTTTGTCATACATGTATCTCTTAAATGGGTGGTGTTTGGTCTTCATGCACTAAAGATTTTAACATTCTTTCCTCTTGACCTTGGCCTTTGTCTTGCATGGGGGCATCAGTGTTTAACAAACCAACTGTTTGTTTTGCTTTATACTCAGAATTGGCCAGGACCGGAAAAATATTAAACCTAAGTAATCAGGAAAGTAATTTAAAGAAAAATACACTGTATTTCAGAGATTGCTGCAGCACAGGCGGCAGTATTTCCTCAAGATAAAGGAATGACCAGTCAAGCTGAACCTGAAGAAAGACGAGTCGTTCTTATTGGAAAAATCGGAGCTGGTAAAAGTCATACTGGAAACGGATTATTAGGAAAGCAGCGTTTTGAAAGTAAAAGATGTTGGTCATCTGTCACAAGGAGGTGTGAATACGGCGTGGGGACCAGGAATGGTTTTCTGTATCGAGTATATGATACACCAGGAATGAGTTCACCCAAAGATGCGGGTATCGATGTAGAAACAGATATTAGACGATGTTTGTTTTGCACGTCACCAGGATTTCACGCCATTGTCTTGGTTTTATCAGCGGATGAACGGATAACAGGGGAAGATATTAAAATGCTGAAACTCCTGGATAATTTATTAGGAGAAAGTGCATTTACATATATGATCCTGGTTGTTTCCAAATTAGAAAATGACGAAAGTCAACTAACAGAAATGATGTCAGAGGCCCCAGAAGTTGTTGAATTGAACGTAAAATGCAATGCTAGACACGTCATATTTGGGGACAATAAAAAGAAAATCCCTTCTGAATGTGTTAAAAAATTTGACGATATGCTTACAAACTTAATCAAGGAAAATTCTAGAAAGGGCAAAGAACATTACACACATAAGTACTATGAAAGAGCAACCAGAATTCTTGAAAAAGATAAAAAAGATTACATGAAAAAAAATCCTGGTATACCAGAAGCCGAAGCCATGGAAATAGTGAGAAATAGGGCGGCCGAGGGTCTGTCTCCCCGAGACGGTGAACTGAAAGCTTTAAATGACTGTTGTGTTATTTCGTGAAGTTTATGGGGGGTTGTAAAATACATTTAGTTTCCCAATCTCTACCCAGAGTTATCGTTCGCTTCGCTACAATACACAAGTGGAACGATAACTCTGGGCAGAGATTGCAATTTTCCTAATCTTAATTCAATTTTAAGTATGGATAGCCGCGCGTTTTGCACCCAGTTAGTGCTGATGAGATTCTGGCAAAAATATTCAAGCTGATGTGTGTCCGTATTTTATTTTCTGTTAGTTTCCATTAAAAAAAAATGCAAATTGCGAATTTCTTGAAAAGACACAATCGATATTATAAAGTTACTGTTTGAGCTTTATATCCTGTTTGCTAATATAATGAAAAGTAGAATGAGAATATAAAACAATAATATTCAATAGTTTATAAAGAGAGTTTACCCTGGCCACCTCCACTATACATAATCTCTACGAGTTTTTGTACATCATATTGATGACAGTTGTATATTTTCATGCTTGTACCTTTACGTTGACTCTTTTTGTATGTTTTTTTTCTTCTAATTAATAAGTACTCGTTACTCTGATAGTCCAGTTAACTTAAGGAAATAAAGAAACTTGAAACTTGCATGAAATATTTTGACTTCTTCAAAAGAGACCCTCTTTTATTAATTGGATAGTTTTAATGGAATTAATAAAACACATATGAAAGTTAGAAAAAATAAATAAATGTAATTCTCATATCTTAAGAAGGATCCTTGATCAACTACCATGTCTGAAGGTTCTTAGTATTAAAGGACAAATATAATTTTGAGCTAAATTTCACCATTGTTAATGAATTTGTTTTTTTCATCATTTGGGTAGAAGGTACATTGCCAATACGAAAAAGCTATTCAGTATATAATAGATCAACAAAAGGAATTTTGCAATCACTGGTCGGCTTAAAGTAACTAATTTTTACAAGTATTCTAGAACAAGTTTGTATGGAAAAAAAGCTAAAATATTTCAATACTGTGTTTCAATACAACAAAACAGGGTTTTTGCATATGCGATATGGCTGACGTCACAATAGCCCTATCAGCCCTGCAGGGCTGATATGAATTTGCAGGGCTGATACGGATCAATAAATTAAACCTAAAAAAAACACTTTACTTGTGATCATACACATAATTTGGGGGTTACATAATTCTCTTAATTTTAACTTTTTGAATGTAATCTAATTGATAATTAATTGATTTTTTTCAAATTAAGAATCGGGGACATTTGAAATATAAGTAACCAAAACCGTATGAGACAACAGACCGTGTACATTGTAAGAAGTCTGTGCGTGTTTACTTATTTACTTTCTTCTCAACTCAATGAGTTCTGTATTTTATTACTAAGTACACTGTATGTAATAAATATAATAAAACATACCCTTTTCTGTTATATCTTTTTCCGGAATTTGTTATATCTTACATAATGGGTTTTTGCTTATAATTTGATAATTACATTGCACAATAATTCAATAAAGTAGTTCGGATTCAGCCATATTGTGTGTTACATGTGCTCTGCATCACTATCCAACATTTTCCACATCACATCCTGTATCAGCCCTCGACCAATATCAACCCTCGGGCCTTCGGCCCTCTGGCTGATATTGGTGTCTCGGGCTGATACAGGATGTGATATGGAAAAGGATATGTATTATTCTCTATTTATAAAATAATTCTTAAGGTAAGTCACTCGTCAAATTTGTTAAATCAAGGATTTTTTGGGAAGTATATTTTGGATAAGTACTCATGAAGTATGGCTCAAAATCGCAGAGAAAATAGGGGGTCAGTGTGCATCTTACTGATCTATGGTACAATAAAGTTGACCTTTTTGCACTTAAATTTTAACTCTTTGATTTATTACTTTATCTCTAATTTTATTTTATCAGATGTAACTACGTTAATAAATTTAATCTTATTTTACATAAAATAGTTAGAATAATATTTATCATTGAACGAATCTTGCAAATTAATGCGCGTTTATTTTTGTGTGACCTTTTTGCACTAAAAAATAACATATTTGGGGTATTAAAAAACTAAATAGGCAATAAAATATTTTCTTATATCAAGCTTTTTAGGAGTTAAGTGCTGATCAGTCACAAGTATCAAGTAGTATAAAATAATGAAAGAAAAAGTTGGGATCAGTGATGTTAATTTTGAAATATTGATCAAAATAAGTGATTTTAAGGCAAAAAATGGTGTAAATTTTATCTTGACTTCTTAAATATATATTCATTTCAAGGAAAAGTTTGTTGAGGGAAGATATAAAACTTGTTCTAAAAATATAAATTAAGACCTATAATAAATATTCCTGCAAAATCAAAACGGAAAATATTCTCCGAGTAAAAGTATGTGAGGCTAAAGTTTCAAGACATTAAATTTAATAAATGTGCAGATTTGCAGAAATTTCTGCTGAATATCCTTCCACCACAAGAAATAGTTCCTCATAAATCTTGCTTCTTTGTAGATTTTTAAGTAGTTTTTTCGATGAATGTTAAAAAATATACATTGTTGAATATAAATATTTTATAAAAATTGAATTTTAATAAATATTTTTTAAGTAAGAGGTTCTGCGTGAACTTTCTAAAAAGCTGACGAGTGACTTACCTTAATGTACTTTATTTCTTCATGAATGCGCTTGTTCATCGATAGGCGCGGTTAAGAAAAATCACGTGCGGGGCGGGACAAATGTAGAGACAGACGCTTGGGTTAAATCTCGTGGAATGGCGGAATCAGTATATATGTAAATATAAGAAATATCTGTCAGATTTTTTCAATTTCATGACGATGATAAATCGATTGGCTTGCGCGATAATTTTATGCATAAACGCCTTCGGCGTTTATGCAAATTATCACACAAGCCAATCGATTGATCACATCATGAAATCGAAAAATAAGGCAGTTATTCCAATACATTTTGTGGACTGTTTTTGGTCATTATACTATTTATTTGTTGAAGTACGCTCTTTCATGTTTTATAAAATAAATAACACCTTGAATGCTTTTACTTTGTTTTGAATTCTCTTGAAGGAGAAGGATGGAGATGAACCACAGTGAAAATTGCCAAGAAAATTCAAGGTACATGTTTAAAGCATGGTTTTTAAAGTTTACCACCATTCATCATTTTGAAAGAGGACGTTTTTCCTGAAACATTGACATTGCCATTTATCTCTATCACCATGCATAGGGTCGGGACAACGGACCGGACAAAATAATTACATGAATAATAAGCTAGCCCACATTGTACACAGTGGCAACTCCATACCTTTAACGTATCTTTGTGTAAAAGTTTCTTCACAAATAAAGATCTTACAATTTTCAAGAAAATTCTATTGCCTTGGCCATTTTTAACTTATCTCTAGGCCAAGTAAGGGGCATCACAAGGCTATAGGTAAGATTTGAATATTTTTAAAATAATGTTCTGCCTTTAACCCAGAATTCATCTGTACAATTTTGTATCAGAATTTGGAATTCAAGCAATTTTTGTCTCGGTTTGAGCAATACTTTTGTATCATATACTGAACAAAAAAAAAATACATTTGTTTTACTTAGATTTGAACGTTAACTTTTAAAACAAAACGTCCAATGTAGGAGACCTAAGCAACAGACAATTGTGAAAAAAACCTCTTGATCATTCGAGTGTAACACCTTTTAACTCTAAGTGAGCACAATGGAGAAAAACCCGTGCTCGAGAACGTTAGACCACGTGTATCCGTACAATTCTTGGCGTAGAAAATCCTTGTCTTTAGTCCTCAAAGAAAATCTAAAATTTGGTTAAATTTCTGCGTTTTTTGAAATGCCTCGATTGTCTTAAAATAAACGTGAGCGTTCCATAGGGATGCTCCAAGCAGTAATGTCCCAAAAACGCTGTTGCGGCGACAGTCGGAACAACTCGGAAGACAATCTTCTCTGGACGTTTCCAGACCACTTGATCAACTGATGACCTAGAGTTACTACCCTTAGGGAGGACCGTCAAATCCATTTGCTCCATCTGCGAAGCAGATTTTTAACTGCGGTAGATTCTGCTCACAATGCTTTAGGGAGAAGGATTGGCCCTCAGACAGTGCAAAACCGACTAAAGGATTGCGGTTTGAGAGCCCGTAGACCGTACAAAGGGACAGAACTAACAGATCGGCATAAAAATTCGCGACGGAATTGGGCACAGCATCACTTGCGCTTTCGATTGCAAGACTGGTCCAGAGTACTCTTCAGTGATGAGTCTCGTTTTAGTTTGAAATTTACCGATGGAAGAACCCGCGTCTGGAGGAGACGTGGAGAGCCTTTTGCTGGTTGCTATGTGACGGAAGTAGACAGATTCGGGATGGTAGTGTAATGGTTTAGGGAGGAATTTGTTGAGGAAACCGGACAAAACTTGTTGTAGTGAACGATACGCTGACGGCTCCAAGATACAGAGATGAAATTCTCTCTACATTTGTACTGCCGTATCTTCGCACCAATGGTCCTGGTTTAACATTCCAGCAGGACAACGCAACAACACTCACGGCTCGAACAACCAGAGATTTCCTTACTCCGTCCGTCCGAGTTCTCTTGTCCGGAGCATATCTTCTCTCTCCTTGGCCCAATCTGGCTCATACTTCACCCACAGAGTGCCTTTGGGTAACCGGTGTGCAGTGACGTTGAACCATTTTTCTAGGTCAAAGGTCAAGGTCATAGCAGAATTATATGAAAAATCCTTCTCCGGAGCATATTATCTTCTCTGTCCTTGGCCCAATCTGGCTCATACTTCACCCACGGAGTGCCTTTGGGTAACCGGTATGCAGTGACCTTGAACCATGTTTGTAGGTTTAAGGTCAAGGTCATAGCAGAATTATATAAAATCCTTGTCCGGATCATATCTTCTCGGAGTGCTTTTGAGTAAGGGAGGTGCAGTGACCTTGAACCAAGTTTCTAGGTCAGACGTTGAGGTCATAGCAAAATTATATGAAAATTCCCTGTTCGGAGCATATCTTCTCTCCCCTTGGTCCAATTAGGCTCATACTTCACTTACAGAGTGCCTTTGGGTAACCGGTGTGCAGTGACGTTGAACCATGTTTCTAGGTCAAAGATCAAGGTCATAGCAGAATTATATGAAAATCCTTGTTCGGAGCATATTTTCTCTCCTATTTGTCCAATGTTGCTCATACTTCACTCACAGAGTGCCTTTGGTCAGTGAATGTGCAGTGACCTTGAACAAAGTTTCTAGGTCAAGGGTAAAAAATAGCCTCCCCTTTTAAAGTTTTTGTTTGCTGCATAATTTCTTTCCCTTAAGTCCGCTCAGCCACAAACAAATTGACTTGATATGGAACATTTGTGAATTTCCTTCCATATTATGATAGAGGATATGCAACAATTTTCATAGAGGATGCATTTCTAAAAGTTTTTAAATTGTATTTTTTCAGGGAGTAATACTTTTTGTCCCCTTTAATCTCAAACACCTTCAAAATAAACCCTTTTCAGCTATGTTACATTTTCATGTTCATTGCTACATGTATCACAAGTAGAGCTTTTCAAAAAAGCTTCCCGTCTTTAGCAACAATCTTAAACAGTATTTACTGATCCAGGGCTCCCACTGGACTGAAAATATTTTTCGCCACTTTTCGCGACAAAAGTAAAGGCATAATTACATCTGATTTCTCGACAATGCAATGCACTTTATGTTATTCATTTCTTTTTTAATTATGTTTATCATAGACATTGTTTAAAAATTGTAATGTTTAAATCTTATGGTAGCATCCATTTAAGAAAAATAACAAACAAAAAAAACTAATTGATCTTGAATTGAAACCAACTCTTGACAGAAAATTTCCTCCTGTTTATAATTTTTTTTTT
>PRKT01000241.1:773784-805444 GCA_003671525.1 Saccostrea glomerata
TTGAATCTACACTACCTGAGGATGATTCCACATGAGTTTCATCTTTCCTGGCCCAGTGGTTATTGAGAAGAAGATTTTTTTAAAATGCCATTAATTTTTCTCTAATTCATCATTATCTCCCCTTGGAAAAGGGCGTGGCCCTTCATTTGAACAAAATTGAATACCCTTCACCCAAGGATACTTTGTGCCAAGTTTGGTTGAAATTGGCCCAGTGGTTCTTGAGAAGAAGATGAAAATGTGAAAAGTTTACAACAACGACGACGACGACTACGACGACAACAACGACGACAAACAACGGACAAATTGTGATCAGAAAAGCTCACTTGAGCCTTTGGCTCAGGTGAGCTAAAAACTAGGATTGATAATTGCTTTCTTGCAAAGTTATACAGATGCTGTATTTTCCCTGATAGCGGCGTGGTGGGGAATAAAGTAAATGAAGGTAAACTACGGTGCATTAGATTAATTATAGTAATATTTTGTGTCTAATGCCGACGTACCTGTTAATAAAAGAGACCTGTTGACCACAACGTTCACATCAGCAGATTTCCCCCATATATTTCTTCATGTAGGCCTATGTAAAACATGTAATTAAGACCACAAACGGGTCATAATTTTAACAAAAGCCTGCCTATAAGAATACTTCAATATAAAAGTATGCCTTATCATGGTTTACTATTCATAAGAATTTTTTTTTAAGATTTTCCCTTAATTTTCTACTCTAAACATTTTATCCTTTATTGAAGCTCCAGCATACCCCAAGGAGGCATGAGCAACTGAGCAAACTTTAATGCATACTTCCTGAGGGTGCTTACATACAAATATGACTAATCATGGCTCAACAGTGTGTGCGAATTAAACGAAATAAACATTTATTTTCCACCATAAAACAGTTCTTTTCTTTGCAGCCCCACCCTAACCCCAAGATGCCATGATTTAAACAAACTTGAATGTAAACTACCTGAGGATGTTTCGACACATAAATATCACTATATCACATAAATAAAAAGAAAGTTCCCATCGCTCATTTAAACAAAATCGAATTTGATTCGTGTTTTAAATCAGAGGCCCAGGGCCCATGAAATTCACAATTTTGAAAGAGGCACCACTGATAACTATACATTTTGCATGCTTACTTTGGTTTTTTAAAAGTGCATAGACACAGATTTGAAGTTAATGTTTTCTCAGAGGAACACTTCTTTAGAAGAACCTTATCAATATCCGTTCCGGTGAGCTGACTTTAGCATACATGCATGCAATGTTTGTCAATCTATAATCAACAATGCATGCATACATTTTCCCGAGGAATAAACTGCATCTACTCTGCAGTATATCTCCCACACAAGGCCGTAAGAACCATCAAGGCAATTCCTTACTAGAAATTTTAGAGATTTCTGAGAGTGAACTGTTAGCTAACAAGCTTACATTCTGTTAGTTTACTTAGCATTCTGTTTAGTTTACATAACACTATCTAGTTAACATTCTGTCAGTAAACTAACAGAGCATAAAGTAACAGAACGTAGAGTAACAGAATGTAAAGTAACTAACAGAGCGTCAATTAACAGAACGTAAAGTAACTAACAGAACGTCAAGTAACAGAACGTAAAGTAACAGAAGGTAAAGTAACTAACAGAACGTAAACTAACAGAACGTAAAGTAACAGAAGGTAAAGTAACTAACAACGTAAAGTAACTAACAGAGCGTAAAGTAACAGAATGTAAAGTAACAGAAGGTAAAGTAACTAAGCAGAATGTAAAGTAACTAACAGAACGTAAACTATAACAAGATGTAAAGTAACAGAATGTAAAGTAATTAACACTTAATGTAAGGTAACACTTTACGTTCTGTTAGTTACTTTACATTCTGTTACTTTACATTCTGTTAGTTACTTTACGTTCTGTTACTTGACGCTCTGTTAGTTTACGTTCTGTTAGTTACTTTACCTTCTGTTACTTGACACTCTGTTAGTTACTTTATATTCTGTTACTTTAAGCTCTGTTAGTTTACGTTCTGTTAGTTACTTTACATTCTGTTAGTTACTTTACATTCTGTTACTTTACATTCTGTTAGGGGGGTACCTAATTTTTTTTAATGATGATATGTATTTGCTGATCAAAAAATGCATAATGGGTATATACCTTTAATCACATTTCCTGATACTGTAGACGTAGTTTTTTTTCTACGGGGTCATATCTCTGCAGACTCTCACTATATGCTTAACTTGTATATTTAAATACAATGGGGTAAATTTCAGTGAAAAATTTGTTTTAAAAAAGCATAAATGAATACTCCGTGGAAAAAAGTATTTCTACAGTAATTTATTTCAGATTTGATAAATTTTTCCCTACATTATATGATTAACTTTGATGGCAGAAATATTGCGGATGAGTACACATTATCTACAGAATTCAGAGACATTTTTGTGAGCATTTTCAATTACCCAATCTCAATTTTCAGGACCTGAGGATCAGACTACCTTTAATGCTTTTAATCTGCACCTTGGTATTAATCAAACATTCAGGATGAGCAAGGGCGTCTTTTTCCGAAATTGTAAAATGTGTGTACCCAGGGCCAGGGGTTCCTGTAGGGTTGGCGCAATACTGAATATTACTGATTTAATAATTGAAATGCATTTTTGCCCCTACTCTGCTTATGAGTATTTTAAAAGTAACCATACTAAGCATGCTAAATGTACAGTTACGATAAGCGATAGTGCCTCTTTCAAAATTGTGATAACATGGCCTCTGGTTTCAAACATGAACCAAATCAAATACATGTAGTTGGAAAGTTGTTGCATGATGCTCGGGTGACCTATAAGGCCCATGAGCCTCGTTAGTTTGATCAATATTTTCAGATGACTCATTTTGTATTTCTTAAAAATTGGAAGGCTGCTTTACAATTTAAAAAATTAATTAAATAAAACCTTAACTTGTTTAATTTTGTTACTTTTTGCTCACCTCTGCTGAAGTCTCAAATAAGCTAATTTAATTTAAATTCATCTGGAAACTTTTTCAGCTTTGCAACTTCTTCTCAAGAATCACTGCGCCCATTTAAACCTAACTTGACACAAGGTATCCTTGGGTGAATTTTAGAGAAATTAGGTTTGTTTAAAAAAAATGTTCTCTTTCAAAGAGTAGATACTGAAGAATTATCAAAATTTAATGGCAGTTATCTTTTTGAAATATTTTTTTCAGTTATCACTGGACTAGAAAATATGCGAGGAAAACAGTTATGATGCTAAATAGCTTGAACTTTTCTTTTCAAAGTCAAATACATATGTATGTTGTACATAATCACAAAATTGTTTTGTAAAATAGGCCAAATACAAGGGTCGAGAGGTCCATAATCATGGTATTTAGTAACAAGAGGTCCAAGGGCCACATCGCTCACCTGAGTAACTGGCTAGGTAATAGCTAGAATGATTAACATGATACATAATGACTTTGCTGTTTATATCAAAGTTTAACATACGAATTACACAGGAAAAGTCTTTAAAAATCTTCTTGTCAAAAACAGCAAAGCCATGCTTGGTCATAGTTAAATGGAAGTATCATCTGGCAGTTTAGATACAAGTTTGTACAAATCATGACCCCCCAAGGGTAGGGTGGGGCCACAATGACTGAACAAAGTTTATCATAGGAGTACATAGGAAAAATCTTCTCAAGAACAGCAAAGCCATGATTGGTCATAGTTATATGAAAGCATCCTCAGGTAGCATAGATTCAAATTTGTACAAGATTGAGCCTTCTGTATGAACATGTAAACAGAGTAATCCATCGTCAATTCATACAACAATGGCCTACCGATTGGTATGTAAGTCTAACTATGTTTTGCATTTTGCAAACAAACTAACTACAACAAAAATAAATTTCGCAAAATGTTAATGTTAAACAAGATGTAGCATCCTCTTGTTTGTAAGTAGCCTGCCGTGGTCTACAAATTGATACTCTCTACCATCGGCTCATACATTCACTCCTGCCATTGGCTCTCGTATTTAACAGTGATACCCTGATGGTGCATTTTTTTTTAACTCGTTTCAACTAATTCAATATCTATGCTTATGTTTGAGTTTTGAAAGAGATATTTACTAAATCAATCTAGAACTATTAGTTTAATTTGAAACAATCCTTCAATTATCACGTTTTATATGTTATGTAATAGATCCTGACGAGAGCCTGAGAGAGGAACGAAGCACGACTCTGCATGGGAAATTGACAAATGATTGTACTCTTGCATATTTAATCTGCTAGGAGACATGCACAACTACCTTACCGGTAAAATCTAATGAATTTATATGATCTGAAAAAAATTGTAGGCCTATATTGCTTTTAAACAAACAGTACATGTATAAAACTGATACTCTGCAATCTTCCTAAAATTTTTCTATGGAATAGGTAGTGTTCCTAATTAAACTGTGCCTTCTTATGAACTTAAATATTTCCTTTATTCTAAATTCTCATATTTGAAATTAAACAGGAAACATATGCTCTTGATTCATTCATTTGTATTCTTTTCTTTGCCCACAAACAAATGTAATATATAAAGACAATATATCACATATCAAATAATAAAAATTATCACCTATAGTACAGGTAATATTCTGAGCATTAAAAGACATTGTCTTAAACACCATAGCATCTTGAAAGTGTGCACCTACTAATACAAGTGAATTACTTGCAGATGCAGTATACAAAACTGCTATTAACAGCTCTCATTCTGCTGAAGTGTGATTTTCTTCATTTCAAATTATACATAAAAATTTTAAATTAAGAATTATTATAGGCAGATGGGATGAAAAAACATAATATTTTCAAATAAGCAAAAACAGATTCTGTTAGAAACCCCTTAAACAGACACGTTAACAAATCCAGAACTACATACAGTACATGTAATCTCACTGCAGTTTTCACCACAAAATTATTAAAATAAAAAATGGCTGGTAAACGTAAATATATATGACCCCATATGGCAATATTTACATTTGCAAATGTTTTCCCTTATATAACACTATTTGAACAAGGTGTTTTTACATCTCCGTAAAACATGTTCGTCATGTGACCATAAGTTGATTGTTTAGTCATAAATCTTAATTTAGAATGTCTGTAGTGATAGTGAAATAATACATGCATTATTCATCTACTTGTCAAGGGCAGACTATCTCTATCACACCTCAATGTTAAGGAAATAGGGTACAAGTGCATCAAAAATTATGTCTGTAAGTGCAGAGCAAATGTGTCCTTGAACATTGAGCTGAGAGTATCTTTCTGTCTTGTATCTTTGTCATTTGACCTTTGACCTCATGGCTGTTGTGGTTTAAAAAATGATTTGATGTTGATCCCTAATTAAAAAAAAAATTACACTGGATTAGAATTCCTTTTCTAATGTTATAAGTAACACTATGGAAATATTGTTTTCACAAATTAAAACACAGTGCAAAATTAACCCAAAGACCTCATGACCTTGTGTTCGATTAAGCTCATGCTATTTCCTCACAAACAGCTGAATTGATAAAAAAAATCATTATGGTAACTTTCCACATTTTTTGCAAACTTTACTGAACCACACAATGAAACCACTTAAAAATGCATCAACATTTGCTCTATTTTTTTAACAACCCTAAGTTTTTCATTTACTTGATGTAAAACAAGAAAATATAAATCAACACAAGTTATTTCTTTTTAGTATTGATATCATATTGGCACAATTTTGTAGAGAAACCTTTGCATTTAATCATGCATGCACCTGACCAGTTTATGTCAAAATGGGAGTGCAATGATAGAAGTCCACTATTTTATTCTTACATATATATAACTGATGTCTATCTATTGCCAATTAAAACTTGGCTATTCCTAGTTTGAACTGATATTCAACTCATTCAATGATAACCGTAATTACTTAAGCATACCCTTTCAAAAATACATTGTTCCAACTATGGACCAAATCATAGAATAAATACATGCCGTAAACAACAGCCATAGGTTATCTTCCTTAGATAACCACATGTACAGATAAGTATCTGAAAAAAAGTTTCAATTGTTTACAGAAAATATACCAAAAATAAATAAACATAGAAAGAATTGATAAAATGAGTCAAGCTATGTTACAGTAGTTCAATATCAATTTAAAAGCACACAGAAAAACAAACAGTTTGAAACTACTGAAATCTAAATTCATCATAATATGGTAAAGCAATTGTAACATCTACATTTCATAATCACCGAGATATTAAAAATGGTGACATGCATACACAACTGACCAAACGGCACACCAAACTGAATTAAGTTTGGCACGTGTACACATAGAGTATATTGCACTAAAAATGAGAAATAAATATTCATGAATAATCTCAAATGAATGTTAGTACTTTTCTTTCGTTTAACAACTTCACTCTGATATAATGAAAGTATGGGTTCATCGAATTGTCTTGTGCAATAAATGGCAAGTTTCTCTTCATAAATTTCATCATTTATAGGGTAATGACTGTTTAAGGTATTGTTAACCTTGCAGACTTTAACATTACAAGTATTGAACAAACCTTTCAAAAAGTCCTTATCAGGAACTCTGATTACTGTGATTCTGTTTATTAGTACATATACCAGCCTGTTATAATTAGGTACATAGTTTTGTAGTGATTGGGTAAGGGATGATACCTGGTTAGTATATCTTATATAACTGGTGAGGTGAAGCTGAGCCAGGTATACAATATACTTACCAGGGATCATCCTATGGCCAGTAACTACAAAACTATATCACCAATGATTATATCTAAGTAGCCATGGTTTGTAAAATTGTTTCTCCCCATTTTATATTTCATCACTCTTGTTAATTTACTATTGTTATTGCACCTTATGCTAGTACATTAGTTTGCGAGTGTTTCGTGCAATAAAATGTACAGTTAAGAAGATATTTCGTGGAGAGAGAAAAAGCCTCTGAATGGTGTGTCTATTAATGCAGATGTTAGTTATAATTGTCAACAGACATTGTCACTTAAAAAAAGATTAACTTAAACTGTAACAAAAGAAAATTTACTGTATATTGATCATGTACTGATTTTAAAGTGACCGTGAATAAGTACGTTATACACACCAATCACAATGACAGAGGTCAACCAAACGTAAGCCAGAATTTCAATGAAAAATCATCAGAGGTGGGGTAAAAAAAAACCAACATACATGTATATTTGACAACAGCTAATTATTTGACTTGATGTTAAGATCCAATACTGTAGTAAACAAATGGAATGATTATTTGTGCTCTGTTGGACTTTTATTCAGATTGTTTATAGCCTTTCATATAGACTAAGTTTTAGATGCATCATTATCTGAGTTCAAACTGTTAAACCTGATTTGAGTAGTGTTAACAGATTTTCTTAGAACTACATGTACATGCAATAAATGACATTTTCCCCCATATATTTCTAAAAATTTAGAGTTATGACAGAGGAATATACAGAAGAAAACTTGCTGCATTAAAAATTTAATTAGACTTTAAAAGTTTGAATTGAACACTGTTGAAATAGTCTTTTCTGCAGCAAAAATTATAAAATACTTCCCATAAAGATACTTTTCTCTGACAGCAAAATAGTAACAAATAACATCTTGCACCTTTATAATACAAAAATGCACTTTTTGATATTCAGAATTAAACTTTAAGTTGAGAGGCATTATATTTGATCGATTAAATATGGTATTTTTATGGATTCTCAAAATGATTAAATGTTGAAAATGATCTGTAGCAGCATGGGTTGCATTGATAGATTTGAGTTGAAAATTTCAAAAGTTTTATCTTTTATTCCAAAATAAAAACTAAACAAGCAGTAAAATAAAAAATTTATAACCTTGAATAAGTTTATGAAGCTAAAAATAAAATTTCTAAACTCGTCAAAGACGTTTTACAGAATGTTTTACAGAATAAACATTACTTATTGTATGTCTCAGGACTATCAATTAAGCAACATATATTGTGGATTTCTGGAAGTCTACATCACAAAAATGTATTAATGTTGAAAAAATATCACAAATGTTATAAAGAATCACAACATTCTGAGCTGGAGAGAGAGTGGTTATTTCCATAACTTAATGAAACACTGTACAAAATACATCTTTGAGTTGTTTTGACAGTTGCACATTTATATTTTTCTAATGAAAGGTTCACATACAAATTAACAATAAATTATTATAAGTATATACATAGTATACATTATTCCCTGTAAAGAAAATACAGTATGTACCCAATAATTATGCTCATCTTGCATACAGTATGGTTCTAACCCACAAAAATAATCAAACAATGATACAAATAAACCCCCAAAATACTGTAAATCAATTTTCATTCATGAGAACTTTATATTTGCATACACTTGTGAATCTGTGTTCATGCAAAAATTTTATTCTCGCATATCTTTGTCGTATACAGGGTTATATACAACAGAAACCACAGCTTGTGAAAATTTTGTCTCGTTAATAAATACCAATTAACTAATGAATGAAAATATCATCATGAAAAGAGTGATCTACAGTATTCAGACCAGAAAAACAATGCATTCCCACATAAAAAAGAAAAGAATATACATATGTATTCAAGTAAAATCTTAATTGATATTAGTTAAAGAGTAGTATCAACAAATGTAAAGGGTTCTAAAAAGTTTGACACATGTTGTTTTCCCATTTGAAAGAAAGGATTTCAATAATTCATACCACATACATGCATATTTTTACCAAGCAGTGCTAGAAAGTGAAATGATTATCTATGTAAGTCTATACAGATTCCTTTGTTGGAGGGTCAACCTTAATTTCAACATCAGTCTTTGCCAAATTAACTACTGGACTCTGGGCATACATCACTGTGGCAACAGATACAATAAAAATGGCCAAAACAGTGTACATATCAATAGCAATACCGAAAATAATCCAACACAACACAGCAGTGAACATGAGCTCTAACGCACTGGCAAATGTCTTTAAGATGGAATTCAAGTTTCGCAGGAAAAGACTGGTTACAATGCCAATGGCAGCATTATTTACAACAATAATTAAAACCCCTGGCTGCATTATAGCTGCAATGTTTCCAGGTTCCAATGCACTTATGAATTCTCCCTTAAACCCTAGCACCAGAGCATTACACAAAATTGAGTCCAGGTACATGAACACATTTTGCAGCATAATATGAACATCCACACCTTTGTCTTTCAGTAGGTATTCATTATAAACACCTGCAAAGCAGGAACTGAACACCTGGACCAGAATGAGGAGAAGATGGCGGTTGAAGTAGACCGAGAGGGAACTGGATGTAGAGGAAGCAGATGTGGCAAGGGACGATTTGCTGTCATGGCCGTACTCTTTTACTACGCATCCCAGAGTCAAAAATGTCAGTGAAACCCACTGATATCTACTTAATTTCTTGCTAAAGATGACCTGAAATCAGAAAAAGAATATTCTACATTAAAGATTTGTTTTAGCCATAACAAAAGACTCATGGGCCATACTGCTCACCAAAACACTTTGACTTGGGAAAGCAGAAATCAGCTCATTATTGAAAAAGTTAAATATAAAATTGGTTTGGGGGAAAGGGGTTGGGGGTGAGGGGCTTGTGTCCCAACCCTAGCTCCATGATAAAACACACTTGAATCTACACTACCTGAGAATGCTTCTAAATTAAAATGACAAACCATGGCTTTGCTGTTCTTCTAAACACAATTTTTTTTTGATATTTCATATTCCTTTGAGTAACTGTGATCCCCTGTAGTGAACCCTCCCTACCTCCAGAAGTTATGATTTGGTAAAACTTGATTCTGCACTATCTGAGCATGCTTCCTTAAGAATATGAGCATTCAAGACTTGCTATTTATAGCAGGGGTCATGATTTGAACAAACTGAATCATTCCTCCAGATAATTTTCAAATATTTTAGCCCAGTGGCTCTTAAGATTTTATAAAATTACCCCCTAATAACAAGAGGCCCAGGGGCCACATTGCTCACCTGAGCAAATCAGCTAGGAGAAAAAACACAAATCAGATCAGATGACTTTGCTGTTCTTGATAAAAAGATTTTTTAAAAACATTTTCTTCCTATATTATCACTAATCATTGCTAATTGAAGTACTTGAGAAGACGATTTTCCTATAAATTCCTATGTGAAACTTTGATCGACCATTGTGGCCCCATCCTACACCTGGGGGTCATGATTTGTACAAACTTGAATCTACTCTACCTGAGGATGCTTCCACATGAGTTTCATCTTTCCTGGCCCTGTGGTTCTTGAGAAGAAGATTTTTAAAGATTTTCCCTATATACTCCTATGTAAAACTTTGATCAGCCACTGTGGCCCCGCCCTATGCCGGGGGTCATGATTTTTGCAAACTAGAATCTATACTACCTGAGGATGCTTCCACATGAGTTTCATCTTTCTTGGCCCAGTGGTTTTTGAGAAGAAGATTTTTTAAAAATGCCATTAATTTTTCACTAATTCATAATTATCTCCCATTGGAAAAGGGTGTGTCCCTTCATTTGAACAAACTTGAATCCCCTTCACCTAAGGATACTTTGTGGCAAGTTTGATTGAAATTGGCCCAATGGTTCTTGAGAAGAAGATGAAAATGTCAAAAGTTTACGACGACGACAACGACAGACAACAGACAAATTTTGATCAGAAAAGCTCACTTGAGCCTTCGGCTCAGGTGAGCTAAAAATGCATGGCACTTCCTTTGAATAAATTCAAATCCCCTATAATACAACATTCAGTGATATTTTGAGTCAAGCTTGGTTGAA
Organism: Saccostrea glomerata; assembly: GCA_003671525.1. Classification (NCBI taxonomy): domain Eukaryota; kingdom Metazoa; phylum Mollusca; class Bivalvia; order Ostreida; family Ostreidae; genus Saccostrea; species Saccostrea glomerata. Next base: position 784,547 of record PRKT01000241.1, read on the forward strand.
ATTGGTCCCAAATTCTTGAGAAAAAGTTCTGAAATGTACAAAATTATAATTTTTAAATATAATTAGCAAAGTGATTTGAAGTTATTAGAAGACGTGGAAAATTAACATACCTGAAATACTACGCCTGTGACTACGACCCTGAACTGCAGTAGAAGGTAATAGGTCGTAGGGTCATAGGTTGCTAGATTGACAAACTGCAGGTTGTTGTACAGGCAGTAGAGAGCAGCAGGAACAAAATAATACATCAACACTGAAAAAAAATCAGATTTAAACAAAGATAAAATTAAATCAATTACAGTGGGATTGCTAATTATAATTTGTACTGTTTGTAAAATGTAATTTTTTTTCAGACCCCAACTTTCAGGTGATTTTTTAAAAACATAAATTTTTTTTGCTCAACTCCATTTAAGAAAAATCTTTTGTTAATATGATTTTATGATTCTTAATCTATCAGAAAATCTAAAAAGAAAAAAGGAACTGGATTTTTCCCATATTTATTAATATAATAACCCCAGAATGCCAATAAGTTTTTCAGAGAAGAAAATGCTGTTAAAATGTCCTTTTCAAAGAGAATAAAATTATATATTGTTGAAAGTAAGTATTGATGAAATGGGAAATAGGTATATTGCATATACTAGGACATCACAATAGGTAATGTAAACAGCTGTCCAAAAGCAATTACCCAATTGTTCTCTTAATGCAGAAGTAACAGTGACAATGAAAACCTGGCTGGTAAAATACCAGTCCATTTGAATCTATTACTATGAAAATATTACAGAAATTTACACCTATAATTATCATATATATTAACATATTTGCAACAAAAAAATTGTTTGTATAAATCTCCACCCACCCCACGACAGCATTTTAATGATTACATGTACTATCAGAAATCAATGTCTTTATTTCACTACCATTGATTGTGACTATGTGTACATGCAACATATTTTCCCTTGCCATCTCCAACTAAGTCCTTTTGTTCATTAAATAAGAACTTGTTCAAATCAATCAGGATTTCATTAAAATCTCTAGTCTCAAATTTCTCTGTATCTGCTGTTCTAAGCAATATAAAAGACTCACCATTTCTGTGTTTGTAGATTTCTGAGAAATAACTAGAAACAGGATTGCTGAAAATAAAGCATAAAAATGTTTGTAATTTTTTAGACATACAACATTTAATAATCTTGGTTAAAGACAATGATTAACTTATTATGTTCCCCAAACGAAGTTGGGGAACATATTGTTTTTACTCTGTTTCTTATTATTATTATTATTATTATTATTTTTCTTCTTCTTCTTCCTGGAACTTTTTTGTCCGGGAATGATCTTGTAAACTGTTCGTCCGATGTAGGTAAAATCTTTTTAGGGTTAGTAGACATGTTATGTAGATTTGCGGAATCAAGGTCATTTTGCGCGCACGTGCTTGCAAGAGCGTGCACGTGCAACACGTGAAATGACCAATATAATAGATATAGCCACAACTGTTCTATTTTTAGATGAAATGCTTTGAAACTCATAATGTGAGGATATATTAGTAGTATAGACATGACGACATGGTGAAAATAGCAAGATCTCACGCGCATGCACGTGCACTTCGCTCTGATTGGCTGCAACTAAAGTCTCAATATCTTTCTTGTTTTTTGACGAAATCCTTTGAAATTTTGAACATAGCCATGCATTAGGATATCCTACAACATGAAATAAAGCAATTATCATGAAAACACGTGCATGCACGTGCGCTGCAATCTGATTGGCTGAAACTTTAAACAGCTATAACTCCCTTGGTTTTCAACCAAACAGGATGGGATTTGGAACATAGATAGATATAATGGACTTCTACAAGTAGGTATGGTCACCATGCACATGCATACACATGCGTGTACATGTGCTGCAATCTGATTGGCTGAAACTTTCCAAACGGGGTGGAATTTAGAACATAGATAGATGTAATGGACTTCTTCAAGAAGGTATGGTCACCATGCTCATGTATACACGTGCGTGCACGTGAAATGAGTAAAATCAAACATACACTTGAATGAGCGTATTTTTTAAATAATTTTGGATTAAATACACTAATATTCAGTGTATTAAAAATATAGATTGTGTAGACAAGATGATATGGTCATGACGCAAATGCATTCACATGTGCACGTGTGCAATGCTAAAGTTTAAATGATTTTTGTACACTTCTTTGTAAATGTTGTTAAAATCTCAGATGCATAGAGTTTGTCTTATTTAATGAAGCTTACAGGGAATATGGCACCAAAAGGTAGTTGGGGAGCGTTTGGGGAACATCTGTAACGGTCCCCGTTACAGTTAGCACTAGTTAAGATTTGTTACAGAACACATTTTAAAGCATGGCAATATAAACTCGTATGCAAACTAAGAAATTGCCAATTTTCAGTAATGGGTAAAAGGTAAAAAAAATACAGTGATACTTACTCCTTCAAATATACAGTAGAAGATACCACCAGTTTGAGTAACTCCGTCAGTAGAACAACTGTTACTGTGTTATAATTATAGGTATTATTCTTATTTTTGGATGCAGTCACAAGTATACCTTAAAATTAAAAAAAATTGTCATATGAATGTATTAACAATTTACATAAAATATGTGTAACAACTAATAGTAACACAGTAATGATCATGATTAATGCTATAATGTCTGGCCTACAGTATGACCTTGAGCAATATGGAATAGCTAGATCACATCAAGTTGTTTTTTTGTATTGACTGATCAGATACACATTTTTTTTTTGAAAATATGAGTATACAGTTGAGCCTCATTTATCTGAACGAATTTGTCCTCGTCAATTTGTCCGGATATGTGAAGCCTCCGGATATCTGAATTACAAGTTAAACAAGAACAAATAACAATAAAAAATTCTGTTTCAAAGAAAAGTCGTCCAGATACTGAAGCATTCGGATATCTGGCGTCCGGATATCTGAGGGTTCACTGTATACAAGTTTGCATTGACAGGTGGTACTAGTAATTCTAGTATTGTAGACTCCAGACCCTCTCAGTTTTATGTTTTTGCAGATATTCTCTATATCTACAAGTTTGATCAGACATTAAGTATGTGAATCTAAATTATCATTTTAAAAAAAATCACAATTGCATTCTGGAACAATTAGGAATCAGGAATAAAAGTTATTGATTTATCGTAAGAGGGTTGTCCCAAAATTCTGTAGACAAGCGTTGTTTTGTAGGAATCTGATGTCATATATTCATGAAACTTTGAAGTTTAACATAGATAAAACCAACACTATCTAATTAATTTATGGACAAATATGGAGAAACTACACAAATTAACCCTATTTGAATGATATATTTCATTGTCTGGTGTAGGAAAGCAGTGCAGTACATAAAGTTGCAGTTAAAAATTGGTATATTATTTATATTTAAAATCCTACAGAAAAGTACTACTGTGTATTTTTGGAATGGAAATGAAATTCCCTAATGCTGTATTATTAACTATATTTCCTCAAATTTTGGTGTTAATGCTTTAACCAATATGAATTTGATAACTTTTTGTATACATCAGGTTGAAATCCAACTTTTTCAAAAAGGCAGCTGGGTTGGCACAGGCTGCCCAATGGACTATGATCAAGTGTTTTGAACCTGAATTCACTACTACAGAAATGTACATTAAGTCATAAATGTTTGGTAGACAAGGACATGTTTTCTGGTCCTTAGTATTTAAAATGACTAAAATGGTTTCTATATGTACTTGAGTAATGGAAACTAAAAAGACAGGCCTGAGAATTAATTGGGCAAGAGTGCCACTGTGCAACTCCATTAGAGAAGACAGATGAAAAGCCCGTAGAAATATAGGGTTTTCAAACTTTTATTATTTCATACCTGTACATGCATATACCATACTTTGTTTACATACTTTATTGTTTGATCATTGCACATTTATAACTATAATCACTTTGATTACTAGTAATTAAAGAATTTGATTCTGGTAATTGGAATATTTTCTCCAAAAATTTGAACCTTTGACATTTGTCTTTTTTGACTATGCAGATTGCTCCAGCTAGGTGTTAGAGAACGATATCACTTCAAATCTTATTACTCAAATTGTTTTCAAGTATTGTAAATATGATAAAACTTTGTAATTTATCTGCCTAGAACACACTTTACCCATCCAGAAATTTAAAAAGATACATTAATTTCTTTAAAAGACATGAGCTCAGTCTATGAAATTTTGGGACAACCCTCGTAATATTTATCATGTACTACGTCATATCATAGCTAATATGTTTATGTTTATTTGAATGAATTTTGAAGCAGAATGAGAAGTATTAAGGGAAACTGTACAGTAAAATATCAATAGAAAATCAAGAGAGTCATGAGTCAGCAGTACATGTACTAAATTCACTGCTTGCCGTTAGCATTCATCATAAAATTTAAAGCGAGTCAGAGTGTACCAATCTCTAACAACACCTGTTCAAAGAGAAATTTGGACTCACCATGTATGATTCAATGGATATTGCATACATAGTTGATTTAAATGAAAGCTAAGTGAGCAAGCTCACATACCCCACGCTCCCCTAAAACTCTAAGTGTTGAAAATCCCGAAAAAAAAATAAAGGAATCAGAATTTCCTTATGCACATCTTGTGTCCTAAATGTCTGCAAAGTTTGACAAAATTCTGTGCAGCGGTTTATGAGGAGTTGCGCTGACAAACTTTTCTTCTCCAAGACATGGCCAAAAATCTAAGTTGAAAAGTGCAGAAATTCCCAGAAAAATAAAGGAATCGGAACTTCCTGGTAATATGCACATCTACACACTGTGTACTAAATATCTGCGAAGTTTGACCAAACTGTTCATCTCTATATTCAAGGGACGGCAAAAAATCCTATTTGAAAATTAAGTGCTGAAATTCCTGGAATAAATAAAGGAATCAGAATTTCATTGTGTCCTAAATATCTGCAAAGTTTGACCAAATTCTGTGCAGCAGTTTATGAGGTGTTGCGCTGACAAAAAAATAGGACTGACAGACTGACTGACGGACGGGTCAAAAACATTATACCTCCTGCAACTTATTGCGTGGAATATAATTAGTATTGTCGTTAAGCAATGTTGATTGTTGCTTTGCTGGAGGGCACAACTTCATTATTCAGTAGGTAATAGTTTTTTTAACAAAAGTTTCTCGACATATCAGATTCAACTTACTTACATGAAAGAATAATATTGCAAAATGTTTCAATCTAAAAATTGTGTCATTACATTTTGCGTTGTTGCATTTTGCTTTAGCTGGATGCAAAGAGTAGAATTATCCAACAATGTCCAAAAAAATTTATTACCTTTTGAGTAATTACATTTTGTGTTAATCTCATTGAAAAATGGAATAATAAAAATGTTATAATCCTATAAAGTTTATTTTAAAATTTTGTGTTAATTTCTATTCTGCATTGAAATCTGCAATGCAAAATGAAATAATTTACATACAATTCAATAATCCAGGTATCCCAGCTTATTACATTTTGTGTTGAAATTTCATTTGGTATTCGGCAGTGGCTTGAAGAGATGGGTTAAAAGTTTCTGTGCTTGCCCTTATGATTGTACCAACAAGAAGCCTATATTACAACTACAGAGTCTCTAGTTTTTTTTCCCACTTTCAATGCACAAATTAAGTTTAGCTACATGTAAACTAGTTTTGGGAATCAGATTCTGATAAATCATTTATTTAATGAATAAATCGCTTAGTTTCTATTTATTCTTCATTCATAATGTTTGGGGCCAACTAATCGTGGTTTTGATATCTGCGGTGGTTTCTTTAAGTCAGTTTATACATTGTAGTACCCACCTTGGTTAATGAACAATCCCATGTATGATATAAATATAATAAAACTCATTTTCGTTGGAAATAAATCTCCAGAAAACAACCCCATGATTTCCTTTTTAGAATATGTCCTTAATAAATATATCTTTTGTAGAAATTTGTCACAAAAGCTGTAAAATTTAAATCGAAATCCTAATGCGGATCAAACTGCAAGTCCATACAACAAATCAATCAACGTTACGTGTGCGCTTGGAAATAAAAGAGGTCATACTAAACAGTGCGCAAGACTGGGGATTACGGAGGTTGACAGAACATGGAAGACGGATCCACGTAAAATACCGTCAGTTCATAGATAGTTTATTTTTACGGAAAAAAAAATACACGAAGGAAGAGTTTATGTTCGGAAAAACAAATCCTGCTATGACTGTGTAATATCATGAAATGTGGAGATCCAGGAAGGCCTAACCCGATTGAATTGAATGACCTAATAGTTTGTGTTCTCAAAATCCCTTATAATCTGTGTAACATCATCAATTCAAATTTCTATAATGATTTAGAGTTTTGGAATTATAAAACTTTAGTCCACATTCTAAATTTCAAAAACTCGAACTGATTTCATTTATTGAAATATTTAATATTTTTATAAAAAATATGTTGTATTTCAAACAAAAATTAATCTATAAATTGAATTTTTAAAAATGTCACATTTTAGATATTTTACCCGTTAAATTCAAAATATAAATTTTCAAAAATGATTTGTGCATTTTAAACTTTCAAGTTTTTAATATATCGTTTGTTCAGAAAGTTTACACTTAACATTTGATCAGTACGTACGTAGGTGTCCAGTCAAGTCGTACACAAACCGAGTCGTACACAGACCAACTCGTACACAAAAAGTCAACTCGTATACAAAATCCAGGAGTCAACTCGTACACAACATTTAATTTTATTCAAATAATATTTTATTTAGAAATGATTATTAAATATTTAATAAATTTTAAAAAGAAATGTAGTTTTTGTAATTTTTTTTCCAAAAATATTGAAATAATTTAACTTCCCTGATAGGGAACATCAAAGACATCAAAGAAGTATCGTTAAACCAACACACGCGCGGTGGTTTCTTGGATCTGCGACAAACGCTAATTACGATATGCTACTAATTCGGTATCCTTTAGTATCCTTTAGTGATGAGATACTATATGTATGGAAAACGTCTCCAAGTTTCTTCATTCCTTATACTTCACCATGGTTCTTTCCTGCAGCAAGACGGTAAGTTTTTAAAAAACTTTTTTTATTCGTAGTCTAGATAAGATTAAGACAAATGTGTTTAATACAATATACCATTAAATTCTTACCATGTATTTTCAGCGCATGTACTATCTACACTACTACATTACTCTATACATCTCTTTAAGAAAATGATTTAGGATGCTATAAAATATTATATGAGTTCTACAAATAGAAAATTGTATTTAAATAAAATTTAAAATATACGTATAACAATTTTCTTGACAATTAGAAATCCATTTGAAGTAAGTTTTTTTTTTATAATTTGATTTATAAGTATTTTGATAATGAAAGATTTCATTAAGATTACATTCATTTTATAATTAATATTATAATTAATTGAACAATCAAGAATGAAAATGACAATATATGACAATCTTGATTTATTTATTTAACTAATGTTCCAAAATTCTGATACAATTAGCAACATGTTTAATAAAGCCAAGATCCTTTTAAGTACTAATTAAGATCTCTACTCAGTAAGAGATATATACCTCTTTTATTTACAGTATTGTTTCAACATTAGTCGTACATGTGTGTTAAATATGTGTATTGTTTGCATTATATCTTTATTTAAGAAGTATTTAAGATTTACTTATGTGTTGACATTAGAGATGAATTTTTTTTCAATGAATGATATAAATACTGAATCATCAATTATTGTATGTATATCAAATTATGATGTACAAAAGTCAATAGGGGTACAGATTATTTATAATAATTAGATATTTAAAATATAATAACATCAAATCTGTGTTTAAATAATGTTCAGGAAGCACATTTGTGTACGAGTTGACTTCTCAAAAAAAAAACATTAAATCACCTAGTAAAACCTATTTAAAAGTTGTGTACGAGTTGACTTTTGGGTTGTGTACGAGTTGACTTTTTTTTGTATACGAGTTGACTTTTTGTGTACGAGTTGGTTTGTGTACGACTCGGTTTGTGTACGAGTTGACTGTAAATCCGTACGTACCATATACATCTTTTAATTTTTAATTTTTTTTTTTAAAACTAACCATGCATCCATTCAGATGTTTTTTTTTTATTTAAATGGTATCGTAAGCTGTCAACTATCATTTGGCAAAGAAAAAAAATCATACATTAATTTTAGTTTTAAAATTTGATCATTTTTGTATATCCTAGGCTTATATGGATTGAGCTCTTTCTTCTAGCTATATATAATTATGGAGATCATCATCAATAATTAGTCTGAAAATGGCCAAAACCACCAAGCCCTCTTAAAGTTCTAAATTTCAAGAAGTTTTAGATTTATTGAAATTTAGAATTTTGATTCAAACATTCAAATTTCAAATATTTGAAACACAATGTTTTAAGGATTTTAATTCAAATATCCAAACTATGAAATTTCGAAAACCTGATTTGAATTTCAAACTATGCCTATATCAATTGGTCTAGATAATATTATACAAGGGTTAAGCTGCATTGATGTAGCCCTCTCTGATTTTTTATCATAATATCTTATATTTTCTGGAGAGGGCCTCTCCAAAAAAAAAAAAAAGGGGGGGGGGGGTATCTGTGTATTCTACCTGGCTGTGTGCTTCAAAGGGGGGGGGGGCTACATTATTGCAGCTAATTATTAAAAAGCTCCTTTGCTTGACCAAAAGTGTTTTCAAAAAACAAACTTGGTTTGGCATTTGATATTTTGGATATTTGAAGTAAAATTCTAAAAACTCAAAATGTAAAAAGTGTTTTTATTTATTTAACATTTGACTGTTTGAATCAATTAAAGTTTTAACATTAAAATTTGATTGTAAATTGTAAACTTTAGACTTGACAAGCAATGCAAATTTATTTAAGAAAATTAAAATTGTCCCTCTTTTCGAATTTTTATTTCCCAGCTGAGCCAACTCGATCAACAATTGGCAGCTATATCAAGAATAGGGCCCTGCAAACTATAATTAAGCCCCATAACAAGCATAACATTGTTAATACATAGCATTTCTCAGAATGGTTAGATAATAATATTCAAACAAAGACATAAAAATCAAACACTTTGTCCACACTTGAAAACCCTATTTTGTGGTTTATATCATTGACATATAAGCTTTTTCAATAAAAATGGAAGTCATAAATTTCTTACCTTGTTATTGGTCATTCACAAAATTATTTTGTTAAAACATTCTGATTGTACACACAATTAAGTACTCTGAAGTTGACATTAAAAAGATGCTTGAGTTTCTGATTTACAAGATCTATGTGGGTTTATTGGAGACCAGGTCTTCCAACAATCTATTGGAGTCCCCCATGAATACCAATGAATAGTCCAATTGTGTCCTGTTATAAACAGACCTAATTTTGTATTCACATAAAGCAGATTTTGTCCAAAATCTTATACATGGAAAAAAGAAAACACTTGCTGTGGCATTCAACTACATGTATAGACATTTAGAAATATCAATGACGTATTGTCAATTAATATTAATGGTTATTTCCATTCTTATGTCAATATGATATATCCCAGTGAGCTTGAGATAAAAGACACCACAGAGTCTGAACATCTATTTCATATTTTACTTGAACTTTTCAATTTGCATATGGGGTTTATATATCTATCTCAGTTGATTCAATACGCAAGAGCATGCTCTATGTATGTACAATTTCTAAATTGGAGTAAATTTTAACAAACAAGTTTCAGGAAACAAGAATATCAGCAGTCTTGTTTCAAATTTTCGATTCTTTTAAAAGTTCTATGGTTAATATTATGACCATGTCAGCAAATACAATTTATTATTGAGTGAAATGCTGAATGAAGTTTTTAATACATATACTAGTTAGACCAACATTTATTACATATTGAATTGTCGATGAATTTTTCCATTATTTCCTGATCATGAGCTTAAATTCAACTTAAAAAAACTATACTCCATAAAAACCTTACACTGATCACACATTTGGATATTAAAGGACTAATCTGCTCAAAAACTTTAACCTGGGACACTGAGCCGATGCTTAGGGTATATAGTACATATAATCTCTCCCTAACTTTGTTTAGGTAAAGTTTAGGTTTTTAGTTTAGCTAAAAACTAAGGACATCATTAAAAAAAAATCTTTGTTTCCCCTAACCTGACCCTAAATTCTCAAGTTGGGTAGGTAGGTAGGTAAGTATGTATACTTTTCTAATTTATAAAAGAATTGTTGCTGTCAGAATTTAGGGTTGGGTTAGGGGAAACAAAAATTTTTTTAATGATGGGCTTAAATTAGTTTAGTTTGAGAATTAATAACCTCTCTCAATAGAGAACAAAAGTTTTCTTTCAAGGTAACAATGAAGCGCATTGAAGTGGTAAAGTTTTCCGTTTGGATGAAACGTTCTGAGTCATGCTTTGAACGTCAATTATAACAGAATGGCTCGCCCATTTCTTTAGAAACGAACAAGGAATATTCGTCGTAATGTTTACGATACCCCACACTTTGCGACAAACAACATAACTTTAAGAATATCCATTTCGGTAGATTTAGAGAGTTCCAGCTTGTGTGAATTAAACACGTACTGCAACGAATTCGTACATAATAATGAATTTATCATGTATATTGAAGTTTCCAAAGCATATGTATTGGTCGAACACGTGCTTGCTCTGTGTTTATATGTTGACCGTCAATTTGATTGGATATTATATTTTTAGGATACCTGTTCTATGGGTATTCCAATGAACCATTTGACCGATATTTACTTTGTAAAGAAATGGGCATGCCATTGTATGACAATCAACATTCTAAAGATAGCTCAAAACGTTCCATTCAAACAGGAAATTTTACCACTTCAATGCGCTTCATTGCCATTGAGATCAGACATTCACATCAAATCTAACACTTAGACATACACTGCAACATCTATGGGGCGCCGTTTTGGTATTTACTGGCAAAAAGTGATATCACCTATTCGAATAGGTGATATCAATTATTCGATTAGGTGAATATCACCTATTCGAATTGGTGATATCACCTATTCATTTTCAATAGGTGCGTGATATCACCTATTTGAAAAGGTGATATCACTTACTCAAATAGGTGATATCACCTATTCGAATAGGTGATATCACCTATTCGAATAAGTGATATCACCTATTCGTGCTGAATAGGTGATATCACCTATTCGAATAAGTGATATCACCTATTCGAATGGGTGATATCACCTATTCAATTTGAATTGGTGATATCACCAATTCGAATAGGTGATATCACCTATTCGAATTTCTTACAACATTAAATAATGAATGCTCCCTATAATATACAGATTACCATTGGAACCAAGAAAATTCGGACTACCCAGTTTTCATGCGTTTTTCCAATTTTTCTTAAAGTTTTTTCGATAGATAAGTGAAATAAATTAATTTGTGAGCAAAACAAACTACATTTTCTATTAGGGTTGATTAAAATTAAATGCAAAACTGTAAGGGCCTGTAAGTCGTTTACTTTCACTTTCATTTTATAACTTCCGGGTATCTGAGCGTTCTTGGAGACAATATGGATTACCGCTTTGCATTAGGTTTTAAGCCTCGCAGTGGACTAGTACAGCCTGTCATATCGTTTGTTTCCCGATTATTGAAAAGAAGAGGAGAAATGGATTGAGTTATACAGGTAAACAGCCTTTAATCGCTTTATTGTTTTATAAAACGACTTACAATACAAGCTATTCTGAATGGGACAAGATTAGCGAACATTTTTAAGCATGAAAGGAATATTAATATAGATTTTAGATAAAAACGTGTTTTCATTTTAACTACAAGGATTCCCAAAGATTGGTTCTATAATGTTTTTTCATTGATTTAGCTCAAGGGACAATAGAATCAGGTCCTGATATACATGTAGAATATCAGCTGAGAATGCAAAGTCATTAATTGAAAACAAATGGGGAAATACATGTACATGTACCCAAATGCATCCATCACGGGACTACATGGTTGATAACTGCATTAAAACATGATCCTAATAGAAATAATATTTCTTATTTAATATATTAGTAATATTATGCATAAATCATTACAGTAGATATAAAGTAGATGAGATAATTTAATGTACTCTATCCAGTTGATCCAGAAATAAAAATGTCAATCATTACTTCTTGCATGTACACTGGCATGTATACATTCAATTTCAATTTCTATATTAACTGTAAAGCTTTATGACCCCCTTCCCAAATACTCTTAAAATTATGAGACAGGCATTTTTTCCAAATATAGGAATTTATGAGCAGCAGTTGAATTTCATAATGGGGGATGGGGGATGCAGTAAGTAAGTGAAGGGTTCTTGTGGCTGCATTGAAGGGAAAAGACCTGGCAGGAGTGCAGGGGCAAAGCCCCATAAAACTGAGGATACATCTAAGGTTTTTTCCCTTTGATTTTAGAATAGCATTAGCAAACTTTCATAAACAAATTCAGGAGGGAGGGGGCACATGCCCATCGTGCTTGCCCTGGATCCGCCTTTGATTAGAAATTGGAATTTTTCTCATTTGTCGTACATGTAGCTACAACAATTTAACTGTGTTTCCTTACTCACTGGGGCCATAGGATATTCATCATTCAACAATACAACATTTTATCTATGTTCCAGGGCTCCAGAAGGTACTGAAAAAAGGACAAAGCTTCAACGGAATGTGTCATCTTTGTACTGGTATCTGTTAATGGGGTTTATCTCATATCTCTCATATGACAACTTCCAAGTAGTTACAGATGGAATTCATTTTAAATCAGGTACAAGGTAAATTTTTGGGCTGCACTTTTCTTTACTTTAATATTTAAAACTTACTAGTTCAGTATCAAATTCACAAAAGCTCACATACCATGCTAAATCAAGGGACCATATAAATGCTAGTTTAATTTTTTATTATATTTTCTTTAAAAAAAATCAGTAAATAACAAGTTATTTAACTTATAAACAAGAACTATATTCTCCTACTGTGTGCCTTACATTCATTCCAACGATTGAAATGCACATTTAACATTAATAAGTAAGTTCTGCATAAAAATTGCTTACTGTACAGAATGTTTGCACATTTGTTTCAACGAATAATCTTTTCTTAAAAATTCTTAAGTATATCAAGACAAATGTTGCATGCTTATTTTAATACGCTATAAATACACTTCAGAACAAATTTAAGGAATTCTTAGTTTAATTTGTATATTTGGTAGTTACAACTTACATGTGTATTTAGTTTTTTATATAAAGGATGTACACAGGCATGTTATACAGTATGAGTAAAACTTGTTTAGTATGAACAAAGATACATGTATTGCATATTCATGGATATAGCAAAGTTATCTCGTATCCCCTGCTATATAAATTTAAAAATTCCTTATACGGATATAATGAATTATGGATATAGCAAAGTAATTTCTTAGGTCCCTGTGACTTCGCTATAACCGAGTTTTACTGTATTATTATTAATACTAGTATTAAAGAAAGTATTCACTTTTTTTCTTGTGGATGATCACTTCCACCTGATGTTTTTCCAGGTTCTTGTGAAAAGTTTTTCATCTTGCACCATTCCACTACAAATACTTTGCAGATGGAACTGACATCAATCAAATGCTCACGACACTGATAATTCATTAATTGGAAGAGAATTTTCTTTGGGAGAAACAAACTGTTTCAACATTTTTTACCTACAAGTTGGTACTGATGAAATTTTGTTTGAAGGAAGCTAAAGGCTATGAGTACTAAGATACAAGCCAGATGAAATACAAAAGGGTTATTACAAGTCATTTAAAATTTTCATTTCATTGCAGGTAGTGATGAGTGCACTGGAAGTTTTCTCAGGATCTCGTCCGACTTCATAGGTACGACTGGTCACTGTGCTTTCTTGGTTATGTAAGCAGGCATATTGTTAAGGCGGTGACATATGTAGCTCCAATTCCAAATGATGCTTGACTGTTTTCATTCGGTTTATAAGTAAACCTGGATTGATATCTGATGCAGTAATATAGAGCCATGTCATGTTTAATTTCATCTTTCCACTGTCACAAAGTACTGAAATAAAAGCAATTTTAATTTAAATATGAATTTTTTTGTTTTCATAGTATATTGTACATGTAACATAACATTCTACAGAAATTCAAATAAATCACAAATCAAATAAGTATTAAATGTAAATCTTTTGAAGATGAAGGTTTTGCTTTGTTTGATTCTTAGCTGATAGGGCCACTTACCTTTCATAATGTCCTGACAGGTGAGGTACATGGCTGGTCTTCATGCTGGATAACTTCTCAATCAAAACAATCCATTGCAAGATGTGAAGACAATAACCTGTAATTAAGCAAGCCTTTGTAACATGTCATTTGAATTTTGCATAGTTGTATGCACACCTGATAATAATTAGGTGCCTGACAAATAATGAGTTATAAATCTGGCAAATATCTATTTATTTGATACAAATTGGAACCTTCTTCGTGAAAGTTTAAAATGCACAAATCATTTTTGAAAATTTATATTTTGAATTTAACGGGTAAAATATCTAAAATGTGACATTTTTAAAAATTCAATTTATAGATTAATTTTTGTTTGAAATACAACATATTTTTTATAAAAATATTAAATATTTCAATAAATGAAATCAGTTCGAGTTTTTGAAATTTAGAATGTGGACTAAAGTTTTATAATTCCAAAACTCTAAATCATTATAGAAATTTGAATTGATGATGTTACACAGATTATAAGGGATTTTGAGAACACAAACTATTAGGTCATTCAATTCAATCGGGTTAGGCCTTCCTGGATCTCCACATTTCATGATATTACACAGTCATAGCAGGATTTGTTTTTCCGAACATAAACTCTTCCTTCGTGTATTTTTTTTTCCGTAAAAATAAACTATCTATGAACTGACGGTATTTTACGTGGATCCGTCTTCCATGTTCTGTCAACCTCCGTAATCCCCAGTCTTGCGCACTGTTTAGTATGACCTCTTTTATTTCCAAGCGCACACGTAACGTTGATTGATTTGTTGTATGGACTTGCAGTTTGATCCGCATTAGGATTTCGATTTAAATTTTACAGCTTTTGTGACAAATTTCTACAAAAGATATATTTATTAAGGACATATTCTAAAAAGGAAATCATGGGGTTGTTTTCTGGAGATTTATTTCCAACGAAAATGAGTTTTATTATATTTATATCATACATGGGATTGTTCATTAATCAAGGTGGGTACTACAATGTATAAACTGACTTAAAGAAACCACCGCAGATATCAAAACCACGATTAGTTGGCCCCAAACATTATGAATGAAGAATAAATAGAAACTAAGCGATTTATTCATTAAATAAATGATTTATCAGAATCTGATTCCCAAAACTAGTTTACATGTAGCTAAACTTAATTTGTGCATTGAAAGTGGGAAAAAAAACTAGAGACTCTGTAGTTGTAATATAGGCTTCTTGTTGGTACAATCATAAGGGCAAGCACAGAAACTTTTAACCCATCTCTTCAAGCCACTGCCGAATACCAAATGAAATTTCAACACAAAATGTAATAAGCTGGGATACCTGGATTATTGAATTGTATGTAAATTATTTCATTTTGCATTGCAGATTTCAATGCAGAATAGAAATTAACACAAAATTTTAAAATAAACTTTATAGGATTATAACATTTTTATTATTCCATTTTTCAATGAGATTAACACAAAATGTAATTACTCAAAAGGTAATAAATTTTTTTGGACATTGTTGGATAATTCTACTCTTTGCATCCAGATAAAGCAAAATGCAACAACGCAAAATGTAATGACACAATTTTTAGATTGAAACATTTTGCAATATTATTCTTTCATGTAAGTAAGTTGAATCTGATACAATGAAGCGCATTGAAGTGGTAAAATTTTCCATTTGGACGAAGCGTTCTGAGTCATGTTTTGAACGTCAATTATAACATAACGACACGCCCATTTCTTTGTTATAAATCTGGCAAATATCTATTTATTTGATACAAATTGGAACCTTCTTCGTTAAAGCCGCTTAATCCGAAACAGGCATGTTATCTTACACAATAAAAGTACGTCATTACATAGATAATACATAAAAATAAATTATAAGATGATTTTATGTTTATTACAACAATCCTTACAAGGAGAAATAGATCAAAAACCTTATTGACAAACGGAAGTTCCTGACAGGAAGTTAAGATCTGTTGTGAAGTCACTTTTGAAAAAAATAAATTTATCAATTTTATCTAAATATGAAGATAATTCAAACCCGAGTGTTTTATTTTCCATTAGTAGAAGCCTAAGTCATAATATCTCTTTTAAAAATTAAGAAATTAATTGAATATATCCATAGTAATTTTTATTAATATGCATATTTAAAAGAATGAGGGGAAATCAGATATCTTTAAAGATTCTTAAAAGGAAGTTTAGTAACGAAGGCTAAAATACTGTTCGTGTACAGGTATAACTTTATATACTTTGTTGTGGGAAAAAAATGCTCTGGTTTGTACTTCATGAGATAAAAGCGATAATTTTAATTTTTCCAAGGTGATTTCACGCGATATCAACATATTAAGATTATTTTGTGTGTGACCTAACAAAAATTATTTTTTAAACTTTTGAATTTTGATATCTTTTAAAAGAAAAAAGACTTTGGGGATATAATTTGACAAAAGTTGAAACAATTTATTATAAGGAAAATTATTTTTCAAGAAGTGAAACAAATATATTTTTTCGCGATTTGAATCAGACTAAGCGACTTTAAATTTCATCAATAATTTTCCAAGAAAATCTGAATAAAAATTGTCCTTTTTATGAACACGCACAAAATGTTTTCAAGACATAATTTCTGGTATAAAAATTGTGTATTTGTTATATCTTCATATTAAGGGTGCCCCTAACAAGGCCAAATATAAAAAAAAAATTGTTTGATGTACTTAGACCCGTCAAAATCATCTCTACCAATTGGCAATAATTTTTTTCAGCACTTCAATTTTTTTATTTTTTCCCCCTAATTTCCATAGATGTTTTAAAACGAAGATGTAATTTTTTTTCTAATTCTTGGATGCTTTTTGATTTATGAATATAATTTATGTCTGTCTAGCTATCCAGTACATAAAAGCATCAAGCATAAAAGCATGAAAGCATCAATAGATTTCTGAGTCTGTGATTTTTTAATTAATATGACAGTTATCAATTAGTTCAATACTGTAAGGCCAAAAAAAAAAATTACCAACCAACAACCCTTGATAAAAGTGGGTTGGAGTACATCAAACAAAAAATATTTTAAATCATGGCCAATGATGACTACCAGTCTTATATTTGTTATTAAAAAAAAAATTCCATACATGTATATAAAATTATACATTTAATCTGTATACAAGGCTGTTTCACCCAATTTTAATAGTGAGGTGGGATGACAGTACAGATGAATTATGGGTAAATGTATAAACCCTTGGGGTGGGGGTTGAGGGTAAAGCATCACTGGACATAGCAGACCTATTTGTCATTTTATGATATACCATGTCTTATATACGTGTACGAGAGTAAATTTTATCCATGTATAGGACCATTAACAGTTTAGTTTGGGACTTTCAGTAAGACGTGGCATTCTCGACACTAGGTGTTAATAAACACTAGGAGACTTATTGTTCACATTCTCGACCTTACCTAATTAGCTTCTGAAATTAATTTACACAGCTTTCCTTCACTGATAAATTTAGTATACATAGGATAAAAATTTAGCCGAATATCAACTGGTGTAGTTAATAGCCAATTAAAAGTTCTCTCACGGCACAGGTGGGGCATAAGTTGTCTCATCGTTGTCAACAACATTTAAAGTTTCTGATGTTATTAATTTCTTAACCAATGAGAATTCGAATCTACTAGTATTTGCCATTATGCAGAGAATACCACGCCCTACTGAAAGTCCAAACTAACAAGTTTAAAATCGTCCTATGTCCTTAGCCTAGTACTTATTTTGTTGCATCAATTTCATACCTGTATTTGATTTGCATTTTGAAGAATGTTGATGACTCAAAGTCAGTTCAGTCTTAGGTACTGCTTAAAGCAGCTGCATCTCAGATCTGTCTTACTCAGCCTGGTTCTCTTGGACTTCTGCTATAGAATGAATAAGTTTTAATGTATTTATGTTACTAAGATCAAGGAATAAATTGCATGAACAGACAGAAATTTAACCAAATGCCTTTACCATGTTCAGGGAATGTACACTTTTTAATTAAGAAATTTGTTCATGTAAAAATTGTTATTGTAGTGATATGAATTTTGTTAAACAGCTGTTAAATGTTGAACACAGATAGATAGCAAAATATATATTATATTAAACATCTAATCCTTGGGAAATATATGGCCATGAATATTCAATGCTCAATCGCCTCGATCCACTGACACATGCAACTAGAACAAGACTAACATGCAACAGGTAAAACTTTACTGAAAAAAAGTATTTTTAATAAATTATTTATCCAAACAAAAGTGATGCAGCCCCAGTATGACGTTTGTACACATCGGGCACTGACAAAATTCCTCCTCTATAATCAGCTGCTAATAACATATATCACCGTCCTCGGATTAAGGAAAAATCTGTTAACAAATTAACTCAAAAGATGATTGGGAAACTATTTCATTAGGGTATGAAATAAAACACTCTTTTTTTCGCTCAAAATAAACACGAAACAGATGACATTCTGTGACTTGTTTACCTGTACTTTGATCGAAATTTTCCTTGTTGACACTCGCACCCAATCTTTTAAGACACGCAAATCATCCATCGTAAGTCGGAGAACCCTTCTGCTTTGTAAAACTACTTAACTTTTCCCCGAAAGCTTTGTAAAAACCAGAAACATGCTTCACTCAATACACAACATGTGTCAGGTACACGGAAGTTGCGAGTCACGTGACGAAAACGAAAGTAAAAGTAAATAAGATTTAGGTAGGGAGTTGTTGTTATTTCATAAATAATTTGAATAGGTGATATCACCTATTCAAATAAGTGATATCACCTATTCGTGCTGAATAGGTGATATCACCTATTCGAATAAGTGATATCACCTATTCGAATAGGTGATATCACCTATTTGATTTGAATAGGTGATATCACCTATTTGAATAAATGATATCACCTATTTGAATAAGTGATATCACCTATTGGAATAGGTGATTCCACCAATTAAAATCTTATAGATGATATCACCTATTCGAATAGGTGATATCACTTATTCGAATAGGTGATATCACCTATTCGAATAGGTGATATCACCTATTCAAAATCTGAATAAGTGATATCACCTATTCGAATAGGTGATATCACCAATTGAATAGGTGATATCACCTATTTGAATAGGTGATATCACTTTTTGGCAGTAGATACCAAAACGGCACCCCATAAACATCAAGTACAAATTACATTTCAACATTAAATTAAACAAAAGGCCCACAAAAAAAGTGGGTTCATGGCGGGGGTGTATCTGAACATTTAACTCAAATCTTTACTTTTTTTATATCCCCCGCTTGTCCGTCTGTCCGTTCGTCTGTTACGCTTTTTCTCTTATCTGCAACTCCTCTTATACTACTGAGTGAAATTGAATGAAACTTTCACAGAATCTTCATTACATATTGCCATTGTGCACCTCCTATTTTACTTTTTTACGATGATTTGTTGGTTGTTTGTTAGGATGATTTGTTGGTTGTTTGTTAGGATGATTTGTTGGTAAATTGTTTGTTAGGATGATTTGTTATTTGCAAATAAAGTAATGATCTAACAAAAGAATACCTATATACTCATTTTTTCAAAATCACTAAATTGTTGCACAAATGGTACAGTCGTACATATTCAATCAAGTAAAAAACATGTTCTGAAAGGCAGAGGATAAGCCGGTAGATACAGTTGAACTCCTACCAAATTCAAATTTAAATTTATCGCGATTTTGTCAGTTTTCTTGATCAAATTGCCAAATAAAAAAACCAAAACATCAGAACATTAAAATACTTTTTGGGGTCCACTACCTTGAACAACATATTTACATCAATTAAAGGATTTCGGTAAAAAAATATTATTAACAAATTATTCATATGATATGAACTATGAATTCATCCCATCCATGGAAAATATAATGAAAAAAAAACAATCACATTTCTGTAGAAAAATGCATGAAGAGATGAAAAACTATACTCGTTCACTGTCAAATCCTATATTGGATTCATCACATCCTAAGACAGAATTACGAATAACACACGATCACATTTCCATAGAAACGGCATGAAGAGATCCAATCCTATATAGGCATTCACTGTGAAATCCAACTTTGGTCAAAAACACAATTAAAATTCCTGAACTCACTGATGAAAACACAAGAGTCATTTCCAAACACATTTCCATAGAAAACGGCGTTAAGAGATCCAATCCTACGCATTCACTGTAAAATCCAACGTTGACCAATTACACAATTGAAATTCCTGAACTCACTGATAAAGACACAAGAGTCATGTCATGTATGCAAAAATGCAATTGTCATATCACAATTAATGTTACAAATGAATTCATCACATCCTAAGACAGAATTACGAATAACACATGATCACAATTCCGTAGAAAAAGGCATGAAGAGATCCAATCCTACGCATTCACTGTGAAATCCAACGTTGGTCAAATACACAATTGAATTCCTGAACTCACTAATGAAAACACAACAGTCATGTCATATATGCAAGAAATGCAATTGTCATATCACAATTAATGTTACAAATGAATTCATCACATCCTAAGAAAGAATTACGAATAACACACAATCACAATTCCAAAGAAAAAAGCATGAAGAGATCCCAACCTATGCATTCACTGTGAAATCCAACGTTGGTCAAAT
>PRKT01000242.1:13636-45853 GCA_003671525.1 Saccostrea glomerata
ATCCGAAGCAAGTCTGGTAGTGTCCATCCCTAGATGCATCATCCATGCAAGTTTGGTTCAGGTAGGACTTATAGTTACTTGGGAATGAAAATAAAGGTCAGATCCAGCATCTGAAGCAAGTCTGGAAGTGCCCATCCCTAGATGCATCATCCATGTAAGTTTGGTTCAGGTAGGACTTATAGTTACTAGGGAATAAAAATGTAGGTCAGATCCAGCATTCGAAGCAAGTCTGGTAGTATCCATCCTTAGATGCATCATCCATGCAAGTTTGGTTCAGGTAGGGCTTATAGTTACTCGGGAATGAAAATGTAGGTCAAATCCAGCATCTGAAGCAAGTCTGGTAGTGTCAATCTCTAGATGCATCATCCATGCAAGTTTGGTCCAAGTAGGGCTAATAGTTCCTTAGGAATGGACTGCTCCAAAAACTTTAACCTGGTCACTCATCTGGAAAATGTAGGTCAGATCCAGCATCCGAAGCAAGTCTGGTAGTGTTCATCCCTAGATGCATCATATGTGCATGTTTGTATCAACATGTGAAGTTTGATAACACCATCTTGAATGGTATGTTTTAAACTGAGCTAAACACTAGTTTAAGCAAAGTGAGGTCAAGGTCAAAGGAAAGGTCAAGGTCAAAAAATGTTGATGCAGTTGCATAGCTCTCATCAATATCTATCAGCATATGAAGTTTGATGAAAATATCTTGGATAGTTTCTTTGAAACTTAGCTTTGAAGAGAGCTAAACACAAAGTGTGACGGAAGGACGGAAGACGGACATGACAAACACTATATGCCCCGGCCATATTCATGGCGGGGCATAAAAATTGTATGATGGTTAAACATATCTTGCTACCTACAGCACTGATTGCATATTAGTATTTTTCTTCCACTGATGGGATCTAATGACTCGTGTGGCAGTGGGCGGTGTCTGGAATGACAGTTCTTCAGGGATGTCTTACTTCTCTTGTTGACAACATATGGAGAGCCACATCTGCCACAACTAAATGGTTCCCCTGTAAATATGAACAATGTAAATTACACTATCATGTATAAATATGCTTATTAAGAAGACACAGTCCTTTGACTCCCTGCATAAATAAATTTATACATTTTGCAAAAACACATCTTTTCACTTTTGTTATGTACAGCATCAATCAAAGTTCGTTGTTGAATATTCCTTTAAAAAATAGAATTAATGTTACAATATATAGTTCACAATGTATACTTTTTATGTTTTACACTGAGCATCAGCTGAACACACCATTCAAGACCTGTCTAACTTATTCATATAGTTTACAAATAGATGAAAATCGTTTTACCATTTGGTAGCAAATCACATTTTCTGTTTGGTCCAGAAACAGTATTCCCATTTCTTTTTACATTTCGTTTCTTTTTGCCGTCCGTCCTTTCAGGAGAATAATAAATACGAGGTCGTTTTTTCCTCTCACTTTTCCTGGTGTCACCACTCTGTATTTGCTTCTGATCCTCTTCATCTTCTGTTCCATCATCAGATATCATGACGTCTTCCATGTTTATATCTAATCACCAGGTGGATGAAATTATTATAAATGCAAGAGTGCTGTGAAAGAAAAAAGTAATTGTATGTATTGTTGGAGAAGTTCAAGGAAAAGTTCTACTGGGAGCGTACCATTTACATGAAACCATGCATGCATCAAAACTTTGCAGATAAAAAGTTTTAAAACTACACATATTTTTCAATAAATATGCATAAATTTGATGTTTGCTAAGAACCATTAAAAAAATATTTATGCAATGTCGAATCATTATTTTTTTCAAAGATTTAGTCTCATAACTGCAACATGTGCGCAAATTAACAAAGTGAATAAGGCACATGTCATGTACTTTTTTTTTCATGTTCACGTTACATATTTTTGTTTGGAAATTAAAAATTGCACTATTGTAGTGCATGAAAAGAACTATATGCAGTATATCGCACATCTTTGCCCCCACAAAGGTAAAATTTTGAAAAATGCTT
This sequence comes from Saccostrea glomerata, assembly GCA_003671525.1. Taxonomy (NCBI): domain Eukaryota; kingdom Metazoa; phylum Mollusca; class Bivalvia; order Ostreida; family Ostreidae; genus Saccostrea; species Saccostrea glomerata. Next base: position 15,630 of record PRKT01000242.1, read on the forward strand.
GAAATGTGCTGAATTTTATAAATTGTATGAGAAACATTTATTAAACAGAACATATTATAGTTTCAAAGTAATTTATTGACAATTTTTGGTTTTATTACGTCACAAACCAGTCCGATTTTATATCATTTTTAGAAACAGGACAAAATGGACACAATTTCAACAATTTTAGCTTTATTTAAAATGTATAGAGCGCAAGTTTGCTCAGGAACAATATTTACATATTATATTGATATTATCATTCTACATATTATATGAAAATATTGAGCCTGATCATACCTGCGCTCTGTGACTTTTACTCAAAATATTGACGTAAAATATACATTTTTCTGTAGAGATCATGAAATTTGTAAATTTAGGTTATTTTAGTGACATCATTGCTTATGAAAATATTCAGTGCTTTGAGGTCAGCATATATTCCCCTGTTTAAAAACAGAATTAAATATTTTTTCCTTCAAAGTTTGAATTAGGGGGCAAATATAAGTTGTTACTGAATACAGTTCTTGATAATTCATCTGTAGCTACAATATTTATTATGCAATGTCATTTAGCGAAATTTTGTGATGAATCAGAGGGAGTTTTATTGCTAAGCAGTTTTATCGCTGTGTAAAAACAAGTCAAAGTCCAAAGTTGCAAAGTCATTGAAAGTCTTAAGCTTGGAGCATCCAGCTATTAAAAAAAATAAATGTGAAGACATGCAATAAAATATCCAAAAGAGCCCAATATGTTTTTGTAAGTAGAACATGGACTTGCATGAAAATACAAAATCTCCCAAATGTATTCCAGTAGGATCTGAAACAGAATTTTAATCCAGGACAAAAGTTAGAGCCAAAAATATCTTGATTAAATTGAACTGTAAAGAAATACACTCTCTTACATAAATACTGAAGTAGACGTAAATTTATAGTCTGACTTATATAGCATATTTTTCCTCTTCTAAAAAAAAACTAGGTCATGTGACATGTCTATGAAATAAACAAGAAACTCGAAAAGATCATATGTATCTCTTCAATGAAGATTTCAGTTGAGTAAATGGACTATAAATTTGATGAAATATTCAATTACTTGGTTACCTTACAAATTGTTTTCGAAAAATTTAGTTATTTCTTTGTTTTAGGCTGTACACAAATCAAATTCTCCCAATGCTGTGAATATTATTTGAATTACGATCCCGATCGAATTTAAAATAATAATAAAGTATAAATGTCAATAGATGAGTTTGATTATAAATTATTGTGTACATTCAAAAGAATTTTTAATAAAAAAAATTCCCCCTTTTAAAAAACATGTTTCATACAGATACTATTTAATATAGGAATACTTCTGTTAGATTCCTTTCTCTTGCCTAGTGGCTCTTGTTAAGAATATTTTTGAATATTTACACTAAACTTTATTTCTTTCAATAAATTATTTCTCTTCAAAGGGAGGAATGATTATTTGTCAGAAGGCTGCATTTCATTTCCACTTTTTTTTTTAAATATTCAATTTTTACATTTCTGACATTTCAAAGTTTTCATGTTACCTCTGACATATATCACACATACTTTTCTGGATACAAACACAGAAATCAAGACTTTCTTATTATTCAAAAAAAAAAAATTGAATGCACCATAAATTCAGTGCAGACTAATGAAGAAATGCATGCTCATTTTACCTAACAAATCATTTAATTTAGCTTTTATATATATCATGTTGTAACATTTTTTGAAAATGTGGTTTAAAATAAGTGTTTTATTAATCCTCTGTTAAAACTTAATTCCCACATACATTTAAAAACAGTAAATTGCTAAAATGGTACCTTATAAAATCCAAGAAATGTTGAAAAAGAAAATAAAAAATGTCAGAAATGCAATGAAAATTTCCAGAAATAAAATACAACACATAACTTGGAATCCCTTCAACCACAGCTGAATTTCATGTGAACTATTATTCCCTTCACCCAGGGATCTCTCAAGGCTCAGAAGAGTAAAAAACAATAGTCTTTTAATTTCCGACATACTGTGAAATAGTTATAGTAAACACAATTATAATATTGACCGTAACAGCGAAGTGTTTCTGATGAGATTGATTTCCTGTGGCTTTAAAATACTGTATACAGGGAAAGTTTTGCCCCCGTTTAATTTGTTCCCCTTTCGCCCTTCACAAGTATGCAAATCTAAAACTGGGCTAATTCAAAGAACACATTATAAATTCTCAAAAAGATCTTGGACTGAGCGAATTTAAATGGAGCAAATTTGTAAGCAATTGTAAAAGTGCTAAAATAACACAGGGGTGAAAATAACACTGTATACAGTATGTTTATATTGTAAACTTAACAGATATAACAAATTTTGTTCATAACAAAGCACAATCATTTGTCCCTGGCACTTTGTTATAAATGTATTTTACTGTACTGTCTTTCTGAAACATTATCAAAGAACCAGAAACTGTTTTTTTTCTAAATAACTACTTCAAGATATCCTGTGTCTATTTATACATGTACACATAATATATTGTGTCACCAGACAAACTCTGGTTACTGTCTCCAACAGAACCTTAAATACAATAACTACCGGTAGTTTTTTTTTTTAACATGTTCTTGGTCAATATTTTTCTTACCTGTCTAGTTTAACAATTTTAACTTCTCACAAATAAAGTACATGCAAATGCCTTTTAATGGGTGCACCTAAAACAGATGACTGTTCTTATAAATATAGTGTAAAACCATGCAGTCATCCACACACAAGGACTTATCACCTGTTATTAATGTCTCAGTTTTAATTTTTCAATTTCTCCAGCTCCACAGGAATTTGTCCACACAATCTTTTGAGTGTAACAGAGGCATGCTTATCCTAAAAATACAAATCTTTATGAATGCTTGTAATGCATAAGTATCCATAAATACAGTTTTCATTACTAATACTCTGTCAAAAATCAGGTCATCAAAATACAGAACCTCTGCATGAAGATTTTTTTCTGTATGCTTCAGAGACTGCTTTATTATCTGAATCAGTTCCTTGTAGCTCGATGTGTGACACTTCATCTTCATCAAAAATGCATACCAACATAACCTTCAATAGAAAAGCATACCAACATAACCTTTATCGATAATGGAAAGCGTCTACTGACAATTCAGATAGATCTAGATCAATAATTTCTTTTTTAAAAATCTTTATTATCAATACTCCATGTGTGTATTTACTATTATTACACTGTACATGTACTTCAAGTTATAATCATTTTTTATTACTTACAGTTATCTATTATTTTTAGTGATAAACTTGAAAAAGCAAGACGTGTTTGAGAAACAATGATGGCCCCATACAGCAGCTAATGGCCAATATTCAACTTTTTAAAAAGTAGTTCAAACTCCCAGTTTAAATGATCAAAAACATTAGTTCACAAAGAAAGGTCTTGTCACAAAGAATTTACACGTGAAATATGAAAACCTTGGCACTAACCAATCAGAATGTTTGAGGCTTTGCAGACAAAAAAAAATAGACTAAAACTAGAAACTTTGAATATGCAGTCATAAAAAATATTCACCATTCCACTACTCCTTTAGGAACTTCAAAAACAAATCTGTCTCCAAACTGTAATAGAAAAGTCATCGATTTTAGACATACATGACTTAACAAAAGTTGTTCTCTTTTCTTTATGCTTTTTGCCAAGAGATGTCCATTATTTTTAACAAACCTTTCTTTTACATTGCACGGCTGCCTGAGAACAGAGATAGGAACAAATATCATTGATCATGGCTGAAAAAAGATAATGAAAGAGAAAATTTATTATAAAAAAACTAATAAAGTATCCAAGATCCATAGTAATTTAAGATCATAAAACTACAAGCATATACAGATAGTTATGGATTTATATATAACAAACTACTTCATTATATACCATGGAAGAAGCCTGGATTATCATGAACTGTTTGTTTCTCTGGCAGACACGAGGCATAACAATGGAACTTAAAGGCCGTCAGCAACAAGAGTCTGTAGATGTTAGACAGGCACACCTCTAGGGAGTTCAACTGGAAAATACATAAAACTCAAATCTAACTCATTCATTTGATTTTTGAAAAAATGCTGCATATTTCCCAAATGTTATTTTTGAGAGAATATTTTTGATACCTGGGTAATTTTATACATGTCAAGGATTTAAATACATGTATATGCCACACATAGTCTTAATAGCAAGCTCTAATAGTATTAGCTGCAGAACTGCTTGAGAAAATTCATACAGATAAAGCAGAGAGCTACAGATCCATGTGTTGTAAAAACTTTCGATTCATGCCAACGATTTTTTGTCGCTGCTTAGGTATTTATTTCGTGTAGTTTAAGCTTTTCCTGGCCTTTAGAATGGTATCAGATAATTAATCATACATTTAATTCTTATTTTTGATACTTTATTTACCTTATAACGGTCTGACACAGCCCTGTAAATAGTTTTGTAATGTTGGTTTAAAAGAGTTTCATTTCGACGTCCGTAACTACAAACAGTCATTTGTTAGCGTTAAAAAGGTAAGTAAATAATCAGGAATTGCAGTTAAATGTATGATCAATCATAATACCATTCTTAAAGCTGGGGGAAGTATAAAATACAATAAAAAATACCTGAAGTGATCGAAAAAAATCATCGCGTAAATTGAAGGTTTTTACAACGCATGGATCTGTAGCTCTCTGCTTTATCTGTCCAAATTTTCTCAAGCAGAGAGCTACAATTCTGCAGCTATAACAGTATGAGGAGCAGGTCATGCATTAAGTGGCTTAATTTTTGCAGTACATGTATAAAAAAGATCATGTATTAATATAAACTGTAAAATCTATCTATAAACAAGAGATGTTTATAAAACACTTATGCCCCCCTCCTCCCAAATTGGAATTTTTCTAAGTCCAAAAGTACATAACTCTGTCAAAAATGGTGCGATTGTACCCAAAACAAAATTTGACCAAGATACTGTATACAGGGTTATTTTCGCCCCATTTTATTTTCGCCCTTCCACACTTGCAAACAATTCAGCCCGTTTTAAATTCGCCCAGTAACCATTTTGTTTAAGAAATTATACTTTATACTTTTAATTCGCCCCTTTTCAAATTCGCCCAAAGGAGGCTAGGGCGAAAATAAAACGGGGGCGAAAATTTCCCTGTATACAGTATTTATCTGATGAATCTGTATAGCAAATTTCATCTCAGGATGTGCAACCTCTGCAAGGAAAATGAATGGAAACTGCAAATAATTGGAATTTTTCCAAGTCCAAGGAACATAACTCGGTCAAATATTGTGCAATCGTACCCCAAATAGAATTTGGCCTATATATACCTCTGATAAATCTGTACGCTAAATTTCATTTCAGTATGTGCAACGATTGCGAAAAAAATGAATGGAAACTGCAAATAATTGAAATTTTTCTAAGTCCAAGGGGCATAACTCTGTCAAAAATGGTGCAATTGTACCTAAAACAGATGGAAACTAAGTAGACCGACAGACCCACTGACAGACAGACAGATACCCTCCCTTCTTCGAAGGGGGGCATAAATACACATATTTACCTCAGTATCAAGGAAAATTGCATGACATTTTGGTCGCAAAGACCTGAAAAAAAAAAAGAATGTGTAACCCAATTTTTAATTTTTTTTTTTACAATCTTCATCCAGGAGACTAAAAACAATAGCTCCTTCTTTTTGAAATATACTACATTGTATAGTATATTTTATTTATGAATAATTCTTTGAAATTTTCTTATTATTTACATAAAAACAAAGACAAAGCTGACTTGAATCCTTACATCAATAATTTTCTTTTCATTGTAAGGCCTGGGGAGGTAGAAACATCAACTGTCATTGTGTATCTTATTCCTTTTAAAATACAAAGGTATTAATGAAATGTAGTCATTTTTAAGTCAATTTATTGCAAACTATATAGAAGTAGGCATTTATTGTATAAAGGTAAATCTCAGAGGGAAAAACATTCTCTTGAATTAATGATTTTACTCAGAAAATGATATAAAAGGCTAAAATGGAACAAAGTTAGTGGTTTATGAGTAAATGTTTCACATCTTCAGCAATATATAGTGTTAACATGACATTACCCCAGCAATGGAGACAAAAAGATGGAAACTATTCCTATGCATTTTGCCAACATTTATCACAACAATATAACAGATGACAATAAAACATACTTATTCCTTCGTATCTGGCGAGATCATTTCCAACTTCCAGTGTTGCAGTGTTAAACAACAAACCACACCATGGGAACCATTCTAAAAATGTTTAATAAATAAAACTATTAAAGGATACAAATACATTAGAAATTTAACACAGCTGGTGTATGTTGATAATGTTGCTGTTGGGGCAAACACAATTGTGTATGATTAATTGTTGAACACCTTTTATTTTTCATTTTTCATTTGGATGATCTAGAAAGTGACTCACATTGTCTGAATTGTTGGCTTCATTTCAAATCTATAATGTAGCCTAAAAAAGCAAATTTTGACTGAGAGATATTAGTTTTACTAATCCTCATTACTGAGATAGAAAAGCTATGTACCCCCAACATTTCTTTTCATAATTCCAAAAGATTCATGATTGTAAGCAAAGTTGACTAGGATCTTGTCAGTGTTGATGGAAAAATTGTACTCTGTGTTTCCTAAATGAAACAATATAAAATTGAATGTGTCAATTCATTCATATATGTACTAAAATGATCTCATAAAATTTTATCTTTTTCAAAGAGCAAACACATTTGTATTCTATAAACAATATACAGACTTGCCTTGTATCATTTTACATAGAAACATCTCTGCTCTCTCTCTAGAGGGTGTGACAAACAAAGAATCATCTACCATCCTCATCAGGAGCTCTTCTTCCTGTGGAGGCAAAAATGTTCTCTCCATGTGTCCATAGTACATGTTACACAGTAAGGTGGAGAGAACCGATCCCTGGCTGATTCCTGTAGTCTGCCTAAAATACTGTCTCCCAATCTATTGGTAAATAAAAGGATCGATTCATTACTCTCTCAAATCTTCTGAAGTAAAATGCTTAAGGTATCCTATCCATAAAAGGACATAATTTTCTAACCTTAAATACCCATCCTATATCAAATACTCTGAAACTAATACAAAGCAGTTTAGAGTAGAAAAGGATTTACCAGGAGTAAATTACCCAAGCAGTAATTAATTAAGAATGCATTGAAGTCTATTGGAAAAACATTTTTTTTTTAAATAAAAAGTTATATACTATGAATATAAAAAAAATGCTTTGGTGAAAGATACATATTATTATTAAGAAAAGAAAAGCAATCAAAAAGTAATTTTTCACTAGATAGATTATTTAAAAAATGAATTTTATTGATTAAAAGCAAAGGGGGATAATTCTTCAAGGACAGGTCACGTTAAAAAATTAGGACACATTCCACTCTTACATACTGAGACTAAAACATGAAGATTATGTCTACATATATTGAGTATTAAGCCAATATATGTCTGTTATGCATTCAAATTCATTGAATCTGAGGCTATTATGAATCGGATACCTTAATATAATATGCTGATAACAGACAATAATCATCTATTTCAAACAATTCAATGGCTAATTTATATTTCTATGAAAAACATACTTTGATAATATTGTTCAATATGTGACACCTCAACTTTTCAAAGACCTCTTCTAGATGCATCTGTTGGTTTATCATCTGCAAAATAAGGGTAAGAAATAAAAGCTCTATTGACAATGTTAAAACTGGAGGCCCTTGGGCCACAATGCTCACCGGAGTCAATACTGCCCTGTTCTTCATCTACAGATTACGGTACTATATATTTCAACCTTAAGTATGCAATGTAATGAAGGTTTCAAATTTGTTAAAGGCCCAGTGCTTCTCCAGATGATTTACAAAGATCCTATCTAATCTTTAATCATCTCCCCTTCATTTGTATTAATGAAACTTCATTTGAACAAACTTGAATCCCCTTTATACACAGATCCTTTGTGGCAAGTATGATTGAAACTAGTGCTAATTGTAACGGGGACCATTACAGATGTTCCCCAAACGCTCCCCAACTCCCTTTTGGTGCCATATTCCCTGTAAGCTTCATTAAATAAGACAAACTCTATGCATTTGAGATTTAACAATGTTTACCCAGAAGTGTACCAATTTCATTCAAATTTTAGCATTGCACGCCTCCGCATGTGAATGCACGTGCGTAATGACCATATAATCTTGTCTTCACAATCTATAGATTTTAATATACTAAATATCAAAGTATTTAATGCAAAAGTATTAAAAAATACGCTAATTCAAGTGTATTTTTTATTTTACTCATTTCACGTGCACGCACGTGCTCACAAGAGCATGGCGACCATACTTTCTTGTAGAAGTCCATTACATCTATCTATGTTCTAAATCAAACCCCGTTTGGGTGAAAACCAAGGGAGTTATAGCTGTTCAAAGTTTCAGCCAATCACATTGCAGCACATGTACATGCACGTGTATGCATGTGCATGGTGACCATATCTTCCTGTAGAAGTCCATTATATCTATCCATGTTCCAAATCCCGTCCTCTTTGGTTGAAAACCAAGGGAGTTATAGCTATTTAAAGCATAATTAAGCCAATCAGATTGCAGCGCACGTGTATGCACGCGTTTTCATGATAATTGCTATATATCTTATTGTAGGATATCCTAATACATGCCTATTTTTAAAATTTTAAAGGATTTCGTCAAAAAACAAGAAAGATATTGAGACTTTAGTTTCAGCCAATCAGAGCGAAGCGCATGTGCATGCGCGAGGGATCTTGCTTTTTTTGACCATGTCATCTTGTTTATGCTTCTAATATATACTTCTAATATGAGTTTTAAAGCATATGTAACGATCCCCCCCCCATTTTTCTTGAATCTCATTTTTTTTTTTATCTTGGCATTTTTCTAAAGCATGCATACTTTCAATTCATTCATCAATTCTTGCATGGAATGTTGAAATGTCCAGCGAGAGTTATTTCTTAATTGTTGGTTGACAACTGCTTAAGTGCAGCGATGATCTATGCCATTTTTCTTGTGTTTCGATGTGTTGAATGTCAGACTTCGTCTTGTTATTTAATTACACGCTTTTTGTTGGCTTAATTGTACATACGTAATTATAAAGTTGTGCTGTAATTCAGGATTATCTTAAAGTTACCTTATTTCTTGTGTGATCGATGTTTTATGGTCTTCGAGTACACACGTTTCACTGAAACTTCTGCCGCCGCCATACTTTGTTTACTTGTGTATTTTCCCGTGATGCTTCACGGTGATCTATTTTTACTGGAGTTATTTCGGCGGAAGATTTGATTGTAAATTCTTTTAAATTAAATGTTAAACAGTGTTAAATGAGCTTTTAAAAGTGTAACTTTATGTTTTATGAATTTATTTAATTTATTTACGTATTGTAATAATTTTACATACGATGTACGAGAGTGAGATTTCGTTACGGGACGATAATTATATTTGATTGGCTGATTATTATTTACGGGATGGAATTATTAATTTTGATTGGTTATGAATTATTGCGGGTTTTGTTAATTCTATAAATACTCGGATGCTGAATATCGTTTGCTCTCTTGTTTCATTTGCGTCCTAGTGAAAGGTCTGCTGTTTTTGTCAAGAGTAATTTAAGGTGTGTACTAGTTCAGTATCTTTGTGACTGAAGTACATAATACATAATGTTAGGTTAGGCTAAATTAATTATTACTAGTAATTGTACTAGTTTTATTTATAATTACTAGTTGTGAACTAGTTATTTTATCTTTTTTTTAGCCCAGTTTAGGAGTTAGGGAATATTTCTGCTGCGTGCTAGTAGTTGAACTAGTAGCGGGAATATTTATTTGTAAATTAATTATAAGTCATTTATAGAGAGCCTTTACGTTTTATTTTGGTCGGGGGAATTTATACTTAAATCATAAATTACTGGAAATAGTGCCAGTTGCCCAGTTATATCAGTAGTTGTACTGATTTTGTCTTTTGTCCCGAGGGTTGAGACTTGTGAATTTCTAACTGTTATTTATTTTCGCTGTTTATGAATTACTGAATAAAATTATAAAACTTTACATCGGAGTTTTTGTTCTCAACACAAGGCAGGCGTTCCGAAGCGTTACACATATCATCAATAATTTAAATAGTTACGTCTGTATCAATTATATTGGACATTTCTCGTGTTGCAAGTGTGAGCTCTTGCAAGCACACGTGCATGCACATGCTTTCATGATATTTCTTTTATAATGGGCTGTAGATCTCCCCAAATACATGCCTTTGTTTAAAATTTCAAAGGATTTCGTCAAAAAACAAGAAAGATATTGAGACTTTAGTTTCAGCCAATCAGAGCGAAGCGCACGTGCATGCACGTGAGATCTTGCTTTTTTGACCATGTCATCTTGTCTACATGTATGCTACTAATATATACTTATAATGTATATAATATATACTTAAAATGTTTGTGCATTCATTTTGATAGTACATGTACCATAATGAAGGAATCCATTATAGCTATTCATATTCTAAATTTTATCCCGTTTTGTTGAAAACTAAGAAAGTTAAGACATTTAAAGTTTCAGCCAATCAGATTCCAGCACACGTGTTTTTCATGATAATTCTTATATATCAGGCTGTAGATCTTTATAATTTATAACCATGTTCAAAATTTCAAAGGATTTTGTCGAAAAACAAGAAAGATATTGAGACTTTAGTCATACATGCCAACTTTCCCGATTTAGGCGGGATTCTCCCGATTTTACCCTTTCATTCCACTCTCCCGATCGGGAAACAAAAATTGCCCTAATTTCCCCATTTGGGCCAATAAGAGCGAAGCGCACGTGCATGCGCATGAGATCTTGCCATTTTGACCATGTCTTCTTGTTTAAGCTTCTAATATATCCTTATATTATGAGTTCAAAAGCATTTCATAAAATATTTAAATAGTTACATCTATATCAATTATATTGGACATTTCTCATCTTGCACGTGCACACTCTTGAAAGCACACGTGCATGCGCATGGATTCATGATAATTCTTATATATCAGGCTGTAGATCTCCCTAATGTATGACTATGTTTAAAATTTCAAAGGATTTTATCAAAAAAACAAGAAAGATATAGAGACTTCAGTTTCAGCCAATCAGAGCAAAGAACATGTGCATGCGCATTAGATCTTGCTATTTGACCATGTTATCGTGTCTATGCTACTAATATATCCTTATATTTTAGGTTTCAAAGCATTTCATCAAAAAAGCCGTAACTTTTCTATTTTTTGATGAAATTCATAAAATTGGTCATTTCACGTGGTGCATGTGCGCGCTCTTGCAAGCCCGTGTGCGCAAAATGACCTTCCTTCGGCAAATCTACATAATATGTCTACTGACTCTAAAAACATTTCACCTTAGTCGGATGTGTAGTTTACGAGATCATTCGCGGACAAAAAAGTGCCCAGGAAGAAGAAAAATAATAAGAAGAAGAAACAGAGTAAAAACAATATGTTCCCCAACTTCGTTTGGGGAACATAATAAGCTCAGTGTATCAGGAGAAGAAGATGATAATGTGAAAAGTTTACAGACAGACAGACAGACAACAGACAAAATGTGATCAGAAAACTTGTAGGTGAGCTAAAAATTGCAAAATTTTGATTTATTGCATAATAAATTATCAATTTCAAAAAATATTTTAAGCCATTTGGTCTAAGTCTAGCCAAATCAGTCTGTTTCAATCTCTAACACAAATCCTACAAACCTGATTAACAAACACCATGTTACTGAGCTTATTGTCTTCTACAAGTTTTTTGATAAATTTTTCAAAGTCAGGAATATAATCCCCAAAGCCAGCAGCAATCTTCTTAAACTTGCACACAACTTTTCCATCTGACACGTAATGAGACACAAATTTTCTGATGATAACATCTTCATCAGAAGCCTAGATAAGAAAAATTAAAAATAGACTTAAAATTGTAAATTTACAAGTATTCATTTTATTTATAACATCAAAACTTCAAGAATTCACATACTACCTTTGAAAGCATATTGTCCAAAATGTATAGCAATTTTTCTTGTGAAATACCATCAAAGCAACTACTGATGTCTGTTTTGACAAAATATAATGGTCTCCTATAAAAGAAATATTGCTTTTTTATTTATGTGCATTATATATCAGAAAATTAAGCACAACAGTTTAGAGAAAGTATTCCAATAATGAGATTAATTAAAATGAATAAATCATGCAAACCTCTCTGGATTCCTTTTCCAGTCTATAACATAATGCTTCCAGGCAGAGAAAATATCATCTGTCCCAAATGTAGCTGATCCTATACTGGAGGGATCACATGACTGAAGAAGGAAATGAGAACAAAATTTGACAATTATGATTTATCTATTGATCAGAGACAACCTGGATATAAAGTACATTGCTAATTACAGTCAAACTTCATTATCTCAAACTTGACAGGACCAACATTATACTTTGAAATATCCAATGATTTGAGATAACAAGGAGGAAATCAGAAGTCTGTCAAGACTGTAGCTCTACTGGTTTGTACTCGTAACAAAGTAAAAGAAAAGTAGCAGTTGGGACTTGAAACTTTACAACAGCAATAAATAGAGCTAGAGGTACTGTGAGCAATGAGCACACTAAATGATACTCCCCGCCTCCCATATGAATATAATGGGAATGTCCATGTTTTGTAGTGGGAAACCCAAAATATGTGTCAGATCAAAAAGTAAAATAGGAGGTGCACAATGACAATATGTAATAAAGATTTTGTGAAAGTGTCATCAAATTACATTCAGTGGTATGAGAGGAGTTGCAGATAAAAGATGGGTACCCCAAAGCATTACAGACAGACGGACATACCAATTACTATATACCCTCCCGCTTTTCAAGCAGAGGGTATAATACTGATCCTTGATTAAATGTCTTTTTCTGACAAGATTGCAATAAGACTTCAAGTGTAGGAGAAGCTTTTAATAAAATTTTACAGAATTTTTAATTTCAGTTACCATGGCAACACCGTTCATTGAAATCAAAATCCTAGACCAGAATTATGTATCTTAGTGTAGTCTACTTGTGTGCCAAGATATATTGAAAGCAGACAAAAACTGTAGGAGGAGTAGCATTGTGAGAGTACTTCTCAAAAATTTCTATTTTTAGTAACCATGGCAACACTGTTCATTGAAATCAAAAACCGACACTCAAAATTATGTATCTTGGTGTAGTCTACCTGTGTGCCAAGTTATATTGAATTCAGACCAAATCTGTAGGAGGAGTAGCATTTTGAAAAATTGTTTAGACAGACGGATGGACCACGGATGATTTACTATCGCATAAGCTCTTCTGGTGACTGACCAGTAGAGCTAAAAACAGATTAAGTGGTGGGACTAACAATTCGCTTCTACATATCCTGGTATTCAAGCTATCTGAGTTCAAGAGAATGAAGTTCAACTGTATCTAGATTTCTTATTAAGAAATAATTCACTGCACCTAACATCCATACTGCAATTTGATTTACATTCTTATTTTGAAGCTAATTACGATACTAGTTTATAATTTCTTTGTCAAAAATCAAAAACACTCACTGAGAGATAAGATAGGACAGTCAATACATTCATAAGTTGCTTGTTAATTGGTAAAGTCTGAAATTAAAAAGTTTTATATCAACCCTTACAACAATGGCATGGAAATCTCACGTCTCTAACGAACTCTGCAATATTAAGAAATACTCAGAAACTCAGTTTATTCTGATGAAACGTTGAAAACAGCTAGAGGTTGTGGACTCATTATTGGGCATAGCTTACAGATTTAGCAATGGTTGGAGGTTGTCTGCCTAGATTTGTAATAGGACGAAGTGACCTCAGTTTGGGTAGAAATCTGATAGTTGCCTCCCCTAGACAATCACCTCTCTGTAACGCTGATGTAACTTCAGTCTTGAAAAAAAAATGGAATTTGATTTTTTAAGCATAAATATCCATTTTTTTTCTCCTATACAACACTAATATTACCACTTCATATGAAAAAAGCACATAAAACAACAAATATGAACCTAAATTTGTAAATAAAATAACTGTGTCATATAAATAAAACACTACCTTTTTAATGCTAGATAGTATTCCTCTTCTCTTCAGATCTACAAGATTATAAAAATAAGTCCTCTTAAAAAAAAATTGTCAATACACTCATGCCCCCCTCCCCCCTCATCTCAAGTAAATAAGAATCTGTAACTTGTCCGAGTCAAAATCTGTATGAAAGTATCAAATTCCTTTGCGAGGATTTAATTTTCGCATTATTAGCGTGGTTCTGAGATTGCTAAAATTGAATAATGCTAACAAATTTATTTCGATGTTTTTGTTATCTCACTGACATTGTAAAATCACTAAAATTACTTCACCCTAAAAATATATACCAATTGGGGGGGGGGGGGCTAAATCACTTAATTTGTGTCTTGCTGCTAAAATTACCACTTACATGTATATGGTATTATGACATAATATTTGTTATTTAAAGAAGAAAATATGTTTCACTTCACCTTTTTGATCTAGTCTTTGACAGTTTGACCAGTAGAGTTAATTATGTTTTTTTTTTTATTTTAAATGGTAAACTTGGGAATAGAGCTTGAATCAAACAAAGGGTTCTCAATACATGGAGTTCAGTGATGATCAATGACCTGATAGGTAAAAAAAACAAAGGACAGCAAAAAGAACAAGAGGCCCATGGGCCACATCGCTCACCCGAGCATTTGTGGCTAGGAAAAAGTAGAAATTGGTTTACTATTGATAAATCCAAAAGTTTGGCCCCGCCCTACCCTAGGGGGTCATGATTTAAACAAACTTGAATATACACTACCTGAGGATGCATCCATATAAATATGAGAGAAAGAATTTTCCTATATATTTCTATATAAAACTTTGGTCGGTCATTGTGGCCCCGCCCTATACCCGGGGGTCATGATTTGAAAAAACTTGAACATACACTACCTGGGGATACTTCCATATAAATATGAGCAATTATGGCTTGGCTGTTCTTGAGAAGAAGATTTTTAAAGAATTTTCCTATATATTTCGATATAAAACTTTGGTCGGCCATTGTGGCCTCCCTACCCCCGGGGGTCATTATTTGAACAAACTTGAATCTACACTACCTGGGGATGCTTCCATATAAATATGAGCAATTATGGCTTTTTTGTTCTTGAGAAGAAGATTTTTAAAGAATTTTCCTATATATTTCTATATAAAACTTTGGTCGGCCAATGTGGCCCCGCCCTACCCCCGGGGGTCATGATTTGAACAAACTTGAGCATACACTACCTGAGGATGTCCCCCCCATAAGTTTCATCTTTCCTGGCACAGTGGTTCTTGAGAAGAAGATTTTTAAAACATACCACCAAATTTTCTTAATTCTCAATTATCTCCCCTTGAATGAGGGCGTGGCCCCTTATTTGAACAAACTTGAATCCCCTTCACCCAAGGATGCTTTGTGGCAAGTTTGGTTGAAATTGGCCCAGCGGTTCTTGAGAAGAAGTCGAAAATGTGATAAGTTTACAGACAGACGGACAGCTAGACAGACAGACGGACGCCGGACAAAATGTGATCAGAAAAGCTCACTTGAGCCTTCGGCTCAGGTGAGCTAAAAACCATCAATACACAATTCTTTTTTAAATAAATCACCTCTTCAAGCCAAAATATATATGCAATAACTTTAATATTTTTTTTCACATTCAAATCTTGTTTCCATTGCTTGTGTTAAAGTGTTGTAAAGCTTTACCTTGAATGCCATTATTGTGTAACTTGGACCATACTTTCTTTCTGTAGAAGAACAGCTGATTTCTGTACACGGCAGTTTCAGTTACATAAAAGAAAGCCTGCAATTAAAAGAATCAGGTTAATTACTTTGACAACATGCAAACATTTCAGTCTTTTCTCTAAAAGAAAGGGTGACAAAAATGGGAGTTCTGACATAAGGATATACAAATATATTTTCTTTAGAAAATGAAAGAAAAAGTGAGCTAGCTCACATACCCCACGCTCCCTCAAAACTTGACGGTGAAACACATAATGAAAGGCACAGCTAGTGCACTTTAAATACATAGTACAGATCAAAAAGGGCAATAATTGCAAAAAAATCTTCACATCAAAATGTCTTGCATATGAGGACATTTAAATGTGGAATGAAGTTTCTAGATAAATAATGGAATCAAAATTTCTTGGCACTTTACAAATCCAAACATCCAAACATTAATTTGAAGTGGTTGGGGGGGGGGGGGTTGAGAAATTTTCTTGAATAATAGGCAAAACTCTTTCGGATAAAATAATGGAATATGTCCTAAATATCTGCATAGGTTGACGAAACTATGTACAACAGTTTAAGAGGAGTGGTGCCGACAAACTGTTCATCTGTATACTCAAAATATGGCCAAAAAGTCTAAGTTGGAAAGTGTGGAAATTCCTGGAAAAAAAAAGGAATCGGAATTTCCTGGTAATATGCACATCTACATATTGTGTCCTAAATATCTGCAAAGTTTAACGAAATTCTGTACATTGGTTTATGAGGAGTTGCGCTGACAAACTGTTCATCTCTATATAAAAGGTATGGCCAAAAAACTAATGTTTTAATGCAGGAAGTCCCTGAAAAAATAAAGGAATCGGAATTTCCTGGTAATATGCACATCTACATATTGTGTCCTAAATATCTGCAAAGTTTGATGAAATTCTGTGCAGCGGTTTATGAGGAGTTGCGCTGACAAACTTTTCATCTCTATGTAAAAGGTATGGCCAAATACCTAGGTTAAAAAGTGCAGAAATTCCTGGAAAAATTAATGGAATCGGAATTTCCTGGTAATATGCACATCTACATATTGTGTCCTAAATACCTGCAAAGTTTGACGAAATTCTGTGCAGCGGTTTATGAGGAGTTGTGCAGACAAACTGTTCATCTCTATATTCAAGGTATGGCCAAATACCTAAGTTAAAAAGTGCGGAAATTTTCGGAAAAAATAATGGAATCGGAATTTCCTGGGAATATGCACATTTACACATTGTGTCCTAAATACCTGAAAAGTTTGACGAAATTCTGTGCAGCGGTTTATGAGGAGTTGCGCTGACAAAAAAAGAGGACTGACTGACTGACTGACTGACTGACGGACTGACTGACTGACTGACGGATGGGTCAAAAACATTATACCTCCCGCAACTAGTTGCGTGGGGTATAAAAATTCTGCCTCCAACACCCTCACCTTAATAAGAGTAATGATGAAATTATTCAACAACCAATACACCAGAGTAGACACTAAATTCAGCTTCAAGCAGTGTGGAGAATCCCTAGGTAACCATGGAATTGACTTTGTCTGTGAGGAAAAGTAAACCAGAAGTCTCTGTCAAGACTGTAACTCTACTGGTTTGTATTTATAACAGAGGAAGAGAAAAGTAGCATTTTAAAGTATTTCACAGAAATTTCTATTTTTAGTAACCACAGCAACATCGTTCATCTAAATCAAAAACCAATAGACAGAATTATGTATCTTAGTGTAGTGTACTTGTGTGCCAAGTAACATTGAAATCAGACCAAAAGTGTAGGAGGAGTACCATTTTGAAAAATTGTTTACAGACAGACAGACGGATGCTGGACGCATTACTATCAAATAAGCTCTTCTGGTCTCTGACCAGTAGAGCTAAAAATCAAAAACCAATACACAGAACTATATACAGTGGACCCTCATTTATCCGGACTCTTTGGTTCCCAAGCAAATTGTCCGGATAAGTGAAGCGTCCGGATATCTGAATTCTATCGATTTCTCTTCCAGGTATACTGTATTTGTATTGTAACTCTAAAGAAAGATAAATACTATCATATAGAAATAATAATTTATTATTTTATAGACTATATCTTTAATATACATGAGCACTTTTTATGCCCCCCTTCGAAGAAGGGAGGGCATATTGCTTTGCTGCTGTCTGTCGGTCTGTCGGTCTGTCGGTCCATTTAGTTTCCGTTCATTTTCTTCACAACCGTTGCACATACTGAAATGAAATTTGGTATACAGATATATCACATGAATATCTAGGTCAAGTTCTGTTTCGGGTACGATCGCACCATTTTTGACAGAGTTATGCCCCTTGGACTTAGAAAAATTCCAATTATTTGCCGTTTCTGTTCATTTTCTTTACAACCGTTGCACATACTTAGATGAAAATTAGTATACAGATATATCACATGAATATCTAGGTCAAGTTCTGTTTTGGGTACATTCGCGCCATTTTTGACAGAGTTATGCCCCTTGGACTTAGAAAAATTCCAATTATTTGCAGTGTCGGTTCATTTCTTCACAACTGTTGCACATACTGAGATGAAATTTAGTATACAGATATATCACACGAATATCTAGGACAAGTTCTGTTTTGGGTATGATTGCACCATTTCTGACAGAGTTATGCCCCTTGGACTTAGAAAATTTCCAATTATTTGCAGTTTCCATTCATTTTCTTCACAACCATTGCACATACTGAGATGAAATTTAGTATACAGATTTATCAGATGAATATCTAGGACAAGTTCTGTTTTGGGTACAATCATGCCATTTTTGACAGAGTTTTGCTCCTTGGACTTGGAAAAATTCCAATTTGGGGGGAGGGGGGCATAAGTGTTTTACAAACATCTCTTGTTTCTTTAGGCTGGCTGAAATGCCGAATCGAGCTCACTTTGTCGGCGGTGTAGACATGGTTGTAGCTTGAGAGCAGAATGACAAACATTGGATATAACGCTGCTTATATGGGCAGATTTTTAATTACCCAGCTTATTTTTACTTTCTACCTCCTATAAACTGATAAACATAGCCAAGCGAATTCTCTCATTTGCAGCTTTGATTACACCCAAGCGAGCTGTCAGTATCGAGTCTATAATTTTAATTTGAGCACTCATCCACGCAAAATCTGACATATTAAAAATTCACGCAGTAATTCATCCCAAGCGAAATCATTGACTGTCTAAAATTATTCAAATTCGATTGATGTTTTAAGTTTTTTCAATGATAACTGCCACCAATCTACAGATGAAAATTACACAATACCGATTTGTGTGTGCACATGTGTAGACAACGAGATTATGAAACTATGTCATCCTGTCTATAAATAGAAAAATATTTAAAACCAGCTCTATACAAAAATTATAAATATTTCGCAGATAACAAATAACTGAATAGAAAATTGTTTTCTGTTACCGACACAGTTAATTGTTTATTTTCATTTGTGTATAGATCTCTCGTATATTAATTTATGACCATATCCACTTAGCATGCTTAATCTGTGGACTAATCGTAAGTCATTCATAACAGGTCACAGGTGATCGTCTTGTATAAACAATCAATCCGGCAAGTGTTTTGATAACAATTATCACTCAGTTCAGGCGTGAATGTTGACAAGAGTGGAAGTACAAATTAAAATTTACCGTCCGGATAAATGAACCAAATTATATCATAAAAATACATTTTGTAGTAAAAAAGAGCCGTCCGGATACGGAACGCGGAATTCCGGATAAATGAGTCAAAATTACATTGAAAAAATCCGTTCCCGAGAAAAATCGTTCGGAAAGTGAGACGTCGGGATATCTGGCGTCCGGATATCTGAAGGTCCACTGTATCTTAGTGTTGTCTACTTGTGTGCCAAGTTATATTGAAATCAGACCAAAACTGTAGGAGGAGTAGCATTTCAAATGATTTTCACAGAAATTTCTATTTTTAGTAACAATAGCAACATCCTCATCGAAATCAAAATGGGATAAACAGAATTATGTATCTTAGTGTAGTCTTCTTGTGTGCCAAGATATATTGAAAGCAGACAAAAACTGTAGGAGGAATGGCATTGTGAGAGTACTTCACAAAAATTTCTATTTTTAGTAACCATGGCAACACCGTTCATCGTAATCAAAAACTGATATACAGAATTATGTATCTTAGTGTAGTCTACTTGTGTGCAAAGATTTATTGAAAGCAGACAAAAACTGTAGGAGGAGTAGCATTTTGAAAGAATTTCACAGAAATTTCTATTATTAGTATCCATGGCAACATCATTCACCAAAATCTAAAACTGATACACAGAATTATGTATCTTAATGTAGTCTACTTGTGTGCTAAGCTATTTTGAAATCTGACCAAAACTGTAGAAGGAGTAGCATTTTGAAAGAATTTCACAGAAATTTCTATTATTAGCAACCATGGCAACAACATTCATCGAAATCAAAAACAGATATACACAATTATGTATCTTAGTGTAGTCTACTTGTGTGCCAAGTTATATTGAAATCAGACCAAATCTGTAGGAGGAGTAGCATTTCAAATGATTTTCACAGAAATTTCTATTATCAGTAACCACGGCATCACCGTTCATCGAATTCAAAAACTGATATAAAGAATTATGTATCTTAGTGTAGTCTACTTGTGTGCCAAGTTATATTGAAATCAGATCAAATATGTAGGAGAAGTAGCATTTTGAAAGAATTTCACAGAAATTTCTATTATTAGTAACCACAGCAACACTGATCATCAAAATCAAAAACAGATATACACAATTATGTATCTTAGTGTAGTCTACTTGTGTGCCAAGTTATATTGAAATCAGACCAAATCTGTAGGAGAAGTAGCATTTTGAAAGAATTCACAGAAATTTCTATCATTAGTAACCACGGCAACACCGTTCATCGAAATCAAAAACCAATACACAGAATTATGTATCTTAGTGTAGTCTACTTGTGTGCCAAGTTATATTGAAATCAGATCAAATCTGTAGGAGAAGTAGGATTTTGAAAGAATTTCACAGAAATTTCTATTATTAGCAACCACAGCAACACTGTTCATCAAAATCAAAAACCAATATACCGAATTATGTATCTTAGTGTAGTCTACTTGTGTGCCAAGTTATATTGAAATCAGACCAAATCTGTAGGAGAAATAGCATTTTGAAAGAATTTCACAGAAATTTCTATTTTTAGTAACCATAGCAACACAGTTCATCGAAATCAAAATCCTATGCCTGAATTATGTATCTTAGTGTAGTCTACTTGTGTGCCAAGTTATATTGAAATCAGACCAAAACTGTAGGAGGAGTAGCATTTCAATTGATTTTCACAGAAATTTCTATTTTTAGTAACCATGGCAACACCGTTCATCGAATTCAAAAACTGATACACAGAATTATGTATCTAAGTGTAGTCTACTTGTGTGCCAAGTTATATTGAAATCTTACCAAAACTGTAGGAGGAGTAGCATTTTGTAAGAAATTCACAGAAATTTCTATTTTTAGTAACCACGGCAACACCGTTCATCGAAATCAAAAACTGATATACAGAATTACATATCTTAGTGTAGTCTACTTGTGTGCCAAGTTATATTGAAATCAGACCAAAACTGTAGGAGGAGTAGCATTTTGAAAAATTGTTTACAGACAGACAGACAGACGGCCGGACGCCGAACGCATTACTATCGCATAAGCTCTTCTGGTAATTTTTAAAATAAGAAGAAATTAAGTTCATTTTAAAGCAAAAGGAGTGATAGATATAATTTTTTTTTAATTTTTACCTTTATTCCTTTCATGATCTCACCAAGACAAATTTTCTCATATCTTCCTAGGTATATTAATTTCTTTACAGCTGTAAAGAAAAAAGAAATGTTGTTAATTAATACATATGAACATTAATCAATAAAATGATTCTTGAAAAAGGTGATGAGGTAAAGATTACACATTTGACAGCAGTTTCCTAATGAGAATCACATTCATTGTGAGCTCAGGAGAGTAAACACTGACATTACATTTTAAGAAACAGTTCCTGTTCCGTTTACATCCTAGGAGCTTCTCAGGAATAACTGTGATGAAAACTTTCCTCAAAAAGATATACACCTGTTTAACATAAAAAATACATCAATATTAGACATAATTGAACATAAAATCAATCCTACATATTCATTTATCTATTTCGTTGTAAAAAAGATTGTATATATCGATGTATTGTAAAATATGCATATAATAAAGAGCCAGGGACCATCTATTTTACTTCAATATAAACCTAATTTGTTTTGTCTTTTACATTTATAATACACATGTATTTCAAACCCACAGAAAAAGAAAATTTGGCTGTAGGCATCCATTTCTTATATGCATGTTTTTTAACGCAAAGCTAATGTCTAGCTAATCCAATAAAATAGCTGCTAACCTTTTGAGGAGGAACATAATCTTGGAGTAGAACATGGGTGGGGGTGTTTCCGTTTCTTCTCCCCACTCTATGGACTCTCTTTTTGGATGAGGAAACTGGACAGCAAGTATGCAGGAAGGCTAAATATTTACAGCTTCTAAAGAAGTATGGAATAAATATACTATTACATGATGTCAATTATACTTAATATAAAATGTTGGGAATCATTACATCTAGACCTTACATGAGAAGTTTCTGATTTACCTGTGATTTTCATGTAATTTTCCAAGCAGTTCCTCTAGAGGTGGAATATCTATAGGCTTCAAGGCCATCTGATCATTAGAATTGTGAACTGACACTTTAGTATCATCCCTGACATCCACTGCAAAAATTTCCTTATAGAGACATGGATCCGGACTTGACAGAGGATCTTTGATAGAAATCAAAGAGAAACAAATTCATTTAAAGTTTTGTTTAACACCTTACTTAAAAAAAAAAGTGGAAAATACATGTACAGGAATACATTAAAACTCGGTTACAGGTAATGAAGATACTGAGACCTCAAGTTTTGCTTTCTTTACACCATGATTCATTTTATCAACATGAAAACAATTTAATGGAATTCCTAAAAGAATACTTGTAACTAAGATTATTAAAAGTGAGTTCTTTATAACCTAAATGTAGTTTTACTGACTGTCTTTTTTTTCTTCAAGATATTTGATAAACAACATCTTTAATACCAACTTACGAGCTGCTGGGATTTTTTCTCTGTGATCCGCTGAGTACAGGTAGGACTGAGTCATGTACAAATGGAATCTATAAGGCGGGGGTATCAGTGATCAGTATATAGCACGTATCAGTCTCTCTGTAAGAAATTCTTAGTCTCTTTATAAAGGTATGCATACATACTTGTAAGGGTTAAAACTCTGACACTGTTCTTGTTTGAGTTCCTCTGCTGTTCTATTTACAAATTCTTGTAGTTTCACTTTCTTTGGTTTAGGAAGTTCTGAGTCTTCAGTCCTCTTTCTTTTTCTGCCCTGTTTCCTCTTGGTTTGCTCATCAGATTGGGGTTCATGGTGTGTTAATTTTAATTTCTTTGATTTTTTCAGACTGCCTATCAGAACAAATGTATTTACATTTATACTGTAATGCCTGTAATTACTAAGAATTCATGCATGTTTTTATTTTTTTTTTTACTTATGAACCACTGAACAGGCCCAAAATCTAAACATCTTTTAATTTTGTTGAAAATATGATAACACTGGGAAAATACCTTTTAGTTTCTTACTCCATGGAACTTTCATAGCAAACTTATTTCTTCTCTTTGTGACCCTGGACACTGAAATTCCACCTGTACACTTTACTTTGACAAATGTTGGAATACCTGAAGGAAAGAAAACACAGATAGCCTTGAATGAAAGCTTGCAACTGATGACTATGTTGCACTCAATCTAAAAATGGCTGTTCTCTTGATGTCTCAAGACCTTTAATCACTCAGTCGGCTCAATCTGATTATAAAATTATTTCTTAATGTTTCTATATTTTAATCTTAAATTAAAATACACTTACTCAGATTGAAAAACATGTATAATTTGTATTGCACTTTCATTGGCTGAGATAAAATGTGACTGCCCAGTGGCGGATTTAAGGGGGGGCGCACCCGGCGCGCGCCCCCCCTAAAATTGTCAAAGTTAGCGTAAATCAAATATGTCTACTTGGTAGAACTCATTTTTACCCATCAAAATCTCTAGAATCCAGGAGCTTCCGGGGGCTTTGCCCCCTGGGCCCCCACCAGGGCTTTGGTAGACCTCATTTTAACCCTTCAAAATCTCTAAAATCCAGGAGCTTCCGGGGGCTTCGCCCCCTGAGCGCCCACCAGGGCTTTGGTAGACCTCATTTTAACCCTTCAAAATCTCTAAAATCCAGGAGCTTCCGGGGGCTTCGCCCCCTGGGCCCCCACCAGAGCTTTGGTAGCCCTCATTTTAACCCTTCAAAATCTCTAAAATCCAGGAGCTTCCGGGGGCTTCGCCCCCTGGGCCCCCACCAGGGCTTTGCCCTGGACCCACTGGGGGCCTCAAGGCGGCCCCCCAGACCCCTTGCCTACTTTTGGCGCCCCCCCTAACTCCAAATCCTGGATCCGCGCCTGCTGCCAACTATATTTCTCTGTCTGTCATCAACATTGTTTATTTAGACCAGTTTAAACCACAGTCAATAGCTTACCTGTAACTTGGATGTAGCAAGATTCACCACACAATGTAAATATAGCTGTCTCTTCTAAAAGAGCTCTCATCCACACATCACCTATACTACATAAATAGTTCAGACATTCACTGACCTAGGAACCTACATGCCAGTACTTAAAATTGTCTTTTTGCATTGTCTTATTTTTTCATCAAATCAAGATAAGATGTTTTAAAATTAATCAATTAAAATGAAAGGATCAGAAATTTATTTTCCTAATCAATTAAACACCATGGTAGGAGGATATTGAGATGTGTTTAATTTTACCACTGATGTAGCTTTTTCCACACACCCTGATGTAACAAGTTGACACTGGAGTTAGGGTGTCTGTATTCTATGTTGGTGAAACATGATACCTGAGCATCTGGGTCATCTGACATCTACCAACAAATACAATTATATAATGTAATTTTGCTGAATCTAATCAACAATTTCACCACCTTTTCAAATGTTGATGAAACACTGTTAACTTTTCTGTAACTATTTTTGAACAGTTGGGGCTAGGGCTTTCCCATATCAATTACCATGTGTATTCTTTGTGACAAGACCTTTCCCTTCATTACAATATTTCTTACAACATAATCTTAACCTTGACCTACTTTTGAAAACTTTGACCTTTGCCATTTTTCTGAATGGTTGGTGCTTATAAGATTTCATATTTCCTATATATTCCTTGTGACAAGACATTTCTTTGGAGATCATGAAGCTTAAGTTTTGGAGTTTGGCTTTCATCTAGATGACTTTAACCTTGGCCTTGAGCGGCCTTATAAAATCATCAGTGTTTCACATACACATCTTGATTATCATTAAAAGGATCATAAAGGAATAAAATTCTTACTATTCCAAGAAATTCTTACCATTCCAAACCCCAGGGTTAAGACGTTACTCTCACCTTGACGCATCAATTTCTGAAAACAAAATAGATATTCTCTCATTTACGGGTATATTTAACATCTGTATAGTAATTTTCATCCTGTATTGAAGTCCTTTAACAAAATGTCAACCAACTTTCATCTGTTACTTTTTTTTCTAACCTCATTACAAATATCACTATATTTTCTGTGCAAATTTTCATGATTTTCATGATTTTTATGCCATCATATTTAAAGTTTTCACAAAAGAAATAGTTATATTTAAGATAAAGTTGGCAGATGACATTTTTGTTTTGTATCAACTTTGGAAATCCTTCATATAAGACAGACTAACCTCAATAACTCTCAGTACCAGCTCTTTTGTCTCTGAAGGTGGAGAAGATGTGGTAACAAGTTTGTCTCGCACATCCACATTGAAAGCTACAATGGTCGTTTCCAAATTGCGTAAATAGCTGGAAAAGTGAAGAAGTACACTGTATCAAGTATATGATGAACAGTATTTTTGTGTTTATTATGAATAAAGTCAGTGAATGGTAAACTTTCTGACCAATTTTCTCTAATTAAATGATAAAATACCTGAGTCAAAGCATATGCCGTTATATTGGTATTACAAAACATATCGCAATACGATACTTTTTGTCATTGTATTGCAATGTAGCAAGATACAGTAAAACTTGTTTAGTAAAAACATGGATATTGCGAATTCACAGATATAGCGAAGTTATTTTGGAACCATAGTTACATAAATTTCCCTAATTCCTTATATGAATATAACAAATTACAGATATAGCAATGTAATTTCATAGGTCCCAGTGACTTTGTTATAGCCAAGTTATACTGTATCTATATTTTTGCCCAGCCCTAACCATCACACTCACACAACACAACTTCATACTAAAACACAATGTTGTCACTCATGCTAACAGTAACCCACATGCCATGCTGAACTGCTAACACAACAACACTTGCTGTAACAATAGCTCAGTCGGTACAGCACTCATTCCAACTGACCTAAGTCAATAAAAAATTGGTTGCAGCTTTCCTTTGCCAGGCAATCAGATTTAAAGTGAAAGTTGCGAGACCTGAAAAACCAAGGTCTTGGGTCTCAGGGTAGGCATTTATACAATAAAGAACCTAGATGTTCAATATCCCTGGCTGAGTGCTGAGTAAAGGTCGAAATTTGGAGTTCTTTACTAGATACATATATGAGTGAAAAATTCTCTAATGGAATGTAAAACATACAATCTATAACAACAAGCCGTCAACTAATGAAATTTTACACAACATGCCTTTGAGCTTACGTACAATACATTGATTGTGTACAATTGTGTTAGCATGATGTCGCTTTTAGTTTTAGCACATCAGCCTGTTCACTTTGACTTTGAAATGATGGCAAGCATTCCTTAACCGTTACTTTTGGCAGAGACATAAATAACATGTTTTTATGTCTCAGCTTGGCACTAGCACATTAGCATTTGCAAAATTTATGCAAAATGCGTTGTAATTCTAAACTAGCCCATTGTCATTTCAAGCCGCCACATTGTTATCAACAGGTCCAGTCCAAAGACTATTTGTACCTGCGTAGCTATTAATAGCTATGTAGGTATCAAAACCTACCCAAAGTAGCTATTTTTACCTACTCTTAGTATTATCTACATTTTGAGCCAAATGACTGAACAGCGCAACATGGTGAATACAATAATTTTTGATACAATCACACTAATGATGAGCAAGACAAAATTTTGACCAAAAAATGATTTCTTCCTGAATCGGAAATTTTACATTAGTTTCTACGCAAAATTGATAATATGCTAAGTAATCATTTTCGGCCAAATTTTTGTCATATCCATCATCAGTGTGACTTATCAAGAAATTCAGTGTTCACCATATGTTGCGCCATCCCTTCGTTTGGCCACAAAAGGCAAGTAAAGCAGAAAGTAGGTAAAAATAACTTCTTTGGGTAGGTTCAAATAGCTAAGTAGTCAGAAATAGTATATGGACTGGACCTGATCAACGCATTTTTTGCAAGTGATAGAGCGCTATAGTGCAGTGTTACTATTACGCGCTATGGCCCTATCGGGACACCATACCTATTAGCTATGAGGATACCTATTTAAATCGTTATACCTATGTGAGTCATCTTCTGTGCCAACAGTTCCAAAGGAATGAAGCCATTCCTGCAATGGCAGTGCGTATGTAAACACTGACCGAATGATATCCATAATTTTAACTCCGTCCAGTGGTTCACGTTTGTCAAAATTTGGCGCGTTTGGGGACAGGCGGTAAATCTAGTACTGCCGACTCCCGATTCTCCCAAATTAACGTTTATTAGCTTACAATTCGTATTTTTTTTCTTATACTCTTTAATTTAAAATCTAGAGGTCCGTTTGCGCAGGGCCAGTGTATAATCATCAAGTTTGATGGAACGCTGTATGATGTAGAACAGAACAGAACAGAACAGAACATTTTATTTCTAATTTAGAGTCCCGGGGCATAACAGACAAGTGTAGATGTAGAATAAGATGTATTCTCAACATCGATGAATAGATTCGGTTCGAACAAATGCACATCAATTATCTCGAACAATCATCAGATTCATTAAAATATTATAAAAGTTACAAATGATGGCATTCATAATTAAGTTGTGCTTATGAACTAAACTGGGCAGTTGGATACCGGGTAATTGATTGATTCTGTATGTTGTTTTACGTCCCGTCAGAAGGACCCGCAACTTTCACTTCAAAGTGCAGAGCGCATGGCGAACAGTTGCCACCCATTTTTCTGATCAAAATTTGTCCGTTGTCTGTCGTTGTTGTCGTTGTCGTCGTTGTAAACTTTTCACATTTTCATTTTCTTCTCTAGAACAATTAAGCCAATTTCAACCAAACTTGCCACAAAGTATCCTTGGGTAAAGGGGATTCAAGTTCGTTCAAATGCCCTCTTCCAAGGGGAGATAATTATGAATTAATGACAAATAAATGGTATTTTTTAAAAATCTTCTCCAGAACCATTGGGCCAGGAAAGATGAAACTCCTGTGGAAGCATCCTCAGGTAGTATATATATTAGTTTGTTTAAATCATGACCCCCCGGGGGTAGGGCGGGGCCGCAATGGTTGATCAAAGTTTTACATAGGAATATATAGGAGAAATCTTTAAAAATCTTCTTCTCCAGAACCATTGGGTCCAGAAAGATAAAACTCACATGGAAACATCCTCAGGTAGTGACGATATCAGTTTGATCAAATCATGACCCCCGGGGGTAGGGCGGGGCTGCAATGGCTGATAAAAGTTTTACATAGGAATATATAAGAAAAATCTTCTTCTCCAGAACCATTGGGCCAAGAAAGATGAAGCTCATGTGAAAACATTCTCAGGTAGTGTGGATTCAAGTTTGTTTAAATCATGACCGCTGGGGGTAGGGCGGGGCCACAAACTTTTAAGGCTGATCAAAGTTTAACATAGGAATTTATAGGAAAAATCTTTTTAAAATCTTCTCCAGAACCATTGGGCTAGGAAAGATGAAACTCATATGAAAGCATCCTCAGGTAGTGTAGATTCAAGTTTATTCAAATCATGACCCTCGGGGGTAGGGCGGGGCCGAAATGGGTGATCAAAGTTTAGCATAGGATTACATAGGATTTTTTTTTAAAATCTTTTTCTCCAGAACCATTGGGCCAGGAAAGATGAAACTCATTTGAAAGTATCCTCAGGTAGTGCAGATTCAAGTTTGTTCAATTCATGACAGCCGGGGGTAGGGCGAGGCCACAATGGGTGATCAAAGTTTAACATAGGAATATATATAGGTAAAATCTCTGTAAATCTTCTTTTTAAGAACCACTGGGCCAGCAAAGATGAAACTCATGTGGAAGCATCCTCAGGTAGTGCAGATTCAAGTCTGTTCAAATCAAGACCCCGGGGGTAGGATGAGGCTATCATGGGGGTCAAAGTTTAACATCGGAATACATCGGTAATTTTTTTTTTTATTTCTTCTCGAGAATAGCAAAGCCATGATTGGTTCTAATTATATGGAAGCATCCTCATGTGGTGAAGATTTAAGTTTGTTCAAATCATGATCCCACTTGAACCCACTTTTATATTTAAAATTTTCAATACTGAACTGATTTTTGCTTTTAGTTTATTAATAGCCAGAGCTCAGAAGAGCGATGTGGCCCCTAGGCCTCTTGTTTTATTGATTTCTAAAGGTCAGTCGCGGCTGAGATTCGAACTCACGGCAGTTGGATGAGTCGGTATATCCAATTTTGGCTTCTACGTTATCTATAACAGTACTATGATAGATTCTACGCTTTTGGACGAAACAATATTGTTGATTTATCTTTATGTATTGTATATGGGAACTAACGTACCAGAACGTAGCCAATTCATTTCACCAAAGAAGATCTCACATCTTGGGCATATATATATATGCCCAAGATGTGAGATCTTCTTTGGTGAAATGAATTATTGATTGCTTGTATTTTTCCATTCGAACATGTTCACTCATATAAATACATCACCATACATATATATGTAGATCACCATATACTAGATTATAGTTAGAATAATCTGTGTCTCGGGACAAGACCTCACCACAGTAAATCGGGTCCACAATACCATTTTAATCACGATAAAACATCTGCAATATATACTGATCGGGCGGACAATTTTAGACCTGCATGTGTAGTCGACACTCATTCAGCCCGTGTATTTCACTGGCGAATTTAAAAAGGGGGGAGGGCCCCCCTTTGTATTAAAATTATACATATTAAGACCACATAAGTCAGTTTTTGGTGTGGTTGTGGGTCGCTACCCCGACCCCAAACTAACCCCCCTTTATTTTCCCCAAGATTCCTAGATCCGCCAACACCTTCCATGAGACTTGGAATTTTTATAGTTTCTTCCGAAAAACTTTCATTTAAATTTATAGTCTCAGGCGCTTGGTCACCCCCCCCCCCCCCCCCC
>PRKT01000242.1:46117-56675 GCA_003671525.1 Saccostrea glomerata
GTAGGTCATGTAAAAATTGCTTATGCTCGGTCACTTGAAAAATGCGGACTTATAAAATGAAAAAAATATCTTTTGTATTGCCCAGAAGAATAATTTGTAGTTTTTGGAGCTTTAGATTTCTCAAAATATGAAAAAGTACATTAGTACAATAAATGTTCAATGTTGAAAGAAAGGCGCGACTATGTTGTGAAAACGATCCAAGTTAATATAAATTATACCTCAAATCAAATTTATTGTCATTATTAAATATCAGAATATTATTAATAATTAAAACATTTTAAAGCTTATTCTGCGGTGTGAAAATATGCTGTAAATATATTTGTATATGCCTCAGAGAAAGAGAGAGTGAGAGAGAGAGAGAGTATGTTTAAATACGTACACTTCCGCTACAAGAAGCAGGAAAACAAAACAAAACAATCATCTTTATCCGTATAAAACACTTCTTGCTCTTAAGTTTACAGACCACAAACTTAAAGCAGGGAATTTTAAAGACGTACATATTGATATATCATTTTTTTAACTTTTCTTTTTTTTTTTCTTTTTCATGCCTTCAGTCAGAGTTGGGTAATTTTATTATTTTTAGTTAAAGTTGATTTTTATTTGTTTGTTATGAGAAAAAAAAAATAAAAATGCTGAATTAGAGAGGGGGGTAATTCCCTGCACTGTGAGAGGGGAGGAGAACCGAGTGAGTGTTATGTGACTAATGTAAGCCCGAAGGGCGAAACTGTATCCAATTCTTGTTTTCAACAGTTCAAATAAGTCTGATAAAATTTTACCCAGAGACCATGCATGCACGTCACTTCATACTGAAAGTTTTTTTTACGCAACAAGATGTGAAAAAGCGACCGTACAGCCCACACTTTTACACTTCTGTCGAATCGAAAACAGCTCACCCAATCTGAGGACTTATAATTTCAGGCAACATTCAAAATAGGAGCTTGAAAGGGGAAAAAGAAACTTTAAAAACAAGAACGACGTAACTGTGAGGACTAAAAGATGCTGAATTTTGGATATTTTGTTTTTCTTGCATTCTTGATTCACTTTGTTGGCTGTTTACCTGGGAAGACTGCTCCGTCTCACGGGTAAGTTTGTGTAAACAGAGTATCACTCTATACTTTCAGTCGACAGTAGCTCTTTCATATTTATCAACATAGTAACATTATTATTACTAATTAATGAATATTGATCAATCAATCTAATTCCTGTAATTTCTATGATGACTATTTTGCAGGGTTGGCAAAATTAAGTCAGGAGAATATTAAAAAGAACTGGTTTTGAAATTGTTTTGATTTTATGAATACTTAATATTGTCTTATGGGTGGGGATATATGAAAATTAAATAAAATTTCTTTTTAAATATCAGCACTATAAGCCATCAGCTATTAGCACACAGAACTATACAGGAAACACAGTTACAATACGTAGGAGTGAATACTTGTAGACCCTCATAATATAAATTTGTGTTTTCAAAATTAATACATGTATAGACTAATACCTAATTACCAATTAAATTCATTTTACACAGTTTCTTTCATACGGATAAATATGAAAAAGTAATGCATAGATGAAGACATTGGTTGGACCGGGATGTGTATCCACGAATATCTAACATTACCACGTGTATTTTAAACCTGCATTATCAAGCGTATTAGTTTCTATCGAAAATGTGGCTAGAAAATTCATAACTATCGAACTTGCTGTAGATATGGAGGGATATTATTACATCGTCCTAGGTTATGATTATTTGATTTATTACCGACCAGTGCTTTTTCGATGCGATTTTTTATTCCTTCGGAAAGATTTTGGGGTGTACATCGCTGAAGTCATTATAAAAGCATATGATAGTCATTCGACGTTTATAGTTACAGACTTTAAAAAACAGCACTTGCTTTAATTAATCATAAAATTTTCCTTCTCAAAACTCATAAATTCCTTACAATTGTCTTTAAGATACAGGCATCTGGCATCCGGGGGGGGGGGGGGGGGGTATTGGTGAAACATGATACCTGAGCATCTGGGTCATCTGACATCTACCAACAAATACAATTATATAATGTAATTTTGCTGAATCTAATCAACAATTTCACCACCTTTTCAAATGTTGATGAAACACTGTTAACTTTTCTGTAACTATTTTTGAACAGTTGGGGCTAGGGCTTTCCCATATCAATTACCATGTGTATTCTTTGTGACAAGACCTTTCCCTTCATTACAATATTTCTTACAACATAATCTTAACCTTGACCTACTTTTGAAAACTTTGACCTTTGCCATTTTTCTGAATGGTTGGTGCTTATAAGATTTCATATTTCCTATATATTCCTTGTGACAAGACATTTCTTTGGAGATCATGAAGCTTAAGTTTTGGAGTTTGGCTTTCATCTAGATGACTTTAACCTTGGCCTTGAGCGGCCTTATAAAATCATCAGTGTTTCACATACACATCTTGATTATCATTAAAAGGATCATAAAGGAATAAAATTCTTACTATTCCAAGAAATTCTTACCATTCCAAACCCCAGGGTTAAGACGTTACTCTCACCTTGACGCATCAATTTCTGAAAACAAAATAGATATTCTCTCATTTACGGGTATATTTAACATCTGTATAGTAATTTTCATCCTGTATTGAAGTCCTTTAACAAAATGTCAACCAACTTTCATCTGTTACTTTTTTTTCTAACCTCATTACAAATATCACTATATTTTCTGTGCAAATTTTCATGATTTTCATGATTTTTATGCCATCATATTTAAAGTTTTCACAAAAGAAATAGTTATATTTAAGATAAAGTTGGCAGATGACATTTTTGTTTTGTATCAACTTTGGAAATCCTTCATATAAGACAGACTAACCTCAATAACTCTCAGTACCAGCTCTTTTGTCTCTGAAGGTGGAGAAGATGTGGTAACAAGTTTGTCTCGCACATCCACATTGAAAGCTACAATGGTCGTTTCCAAATTGCGTAAATAGCTGGAAAAGTGAAGAAGTACACTGTATTAAGTATATGATGAACAGTATTTTTGTGTTTATTATGAATAAAGTCGGTGAATGGTAAACTTTCTGACCAATTTTCTCTAATTAAATGATAAAATACCTGAGTCAAAGCATATGCCGTTATATTGGTATTACAAAACATATCGCAATACGATACTTTTTGTCATTGTATTGCAATGTAGCAAGATACAGTAAAACTTGTTTAGTAAAAACATGGATATTGCGAATTCACAGATATAGCGAAGTTATTTTGGAACCATAGTTACATAAATTTCCCTAATTCCTTATATGAATATAACAAATTACAGATATAGCAATGTAATTTCATAGGTCCCAGTGACTTTGTTATAGCCAAGTTATACTGTATCTATATTTTTGCCCAGCCCTAACCATCACACTCACACAACACAACTTCATACTAAAACACAATGTTGTCACTCATGCTAACAGTAACCCACATGCCATGCTGAACTGCTAACACAACAACACTTGCTGTAACAATAGCTCAGTCGGTACAGCACTCATTCCAACTGACCTAAGTCAATAAAAAATTGGTTGCAGCTTTCCTTTGCCAGGCAATCAGATTTAAAGTGAAAGTTGCGAGACCTGAAAAACCAAGGTCTTGGGTCTCAGGGTAGGCATTTATACAATAAAGAACCTAGATGTTCAATATCCCTGGCTGAGTGCTGAGTAAAGGTCGAAATTTGGAGTTCTTTACTAGATACATATATGAGTGAAAAATTCTCTAATGGAATGTAAAACATACAATCTATAACAACAAGCCGTCAACTAATGAAATTTTACACAACATGCCTTTGAGCTTACGTACAATACATTGATTGTGTACAATTGTGTTAGCATGATGTCGCTTTTAGTTTTAGCACATCAGCCTGTTCACTTTGACTTTGAAATGATGGCAAGCATTCCTTAACCGTTACTTTTGGCAGAGACATAAATAACATGTTTTTATGTCTCAGCTTGGCACTAGCACATTAGCATTTGCAAAATTTATGCAAAATGCGTTGTAATTCTAAACTAGCCCATTGTCATTTCAAGCCGCCACATTATTGTTATCAACAGGTCCAGTCCAAAGACTATTTGTACCTGCGTAGCTATTAATAGCTATGTAGATCCCTGATATAAAATAGAAATGTTTATTTATTAACAAGGAAATTTTGAGTAAAGACAAGTTACATGTACCCTCCACTCCCCATCAAAACTGCCGTATTGGCTGTGGTTGAGAACGACGTGACAAGACTCAGGGGACAGGGAAAACTTATAGTGATTAGTGACCTGGCCTACCCTAGCCTAGTCTGAAAAACTAATTTTAAAAAGTGGACGTTTAAAATGATGAAATCTCTTCAAAATGTCCCAGAACCTTTGAAATATTCAGGAGGTATACTTTTTAGCATCACGGGGTATTAAAAGAAATAATAGAGTTACCAAATTAACATCGTATACATGTACATAGATTTAATTGAAACAGAAAAAAAAAAGTTAGAACGGGGAAAAATTCGGACAGTTTAGTAATGGAATGATTGGAGTTTCGCACTTAACCTTGTGGTTAGAAGGTGTACAATAGTTAATATAACAGGCCGATAAAGGAGAGATATGCCCCATAAATTGGAGTATGTCACCAAGCAGCCACTTACTCTGGTTTTAATTAGTTCAAGTGCCGTTCTCTGTTTCGTCACAGATCTGTCTCAGAGGTCGCAGAGGTCATGTGTCGGTATCTGACACCAAGAAAAACGAATCAAACACTGCTAAAACTTAAGTTAACCAATCGGAAAGATTGATCGAGTCCTAATCCGACTTTAAAGGGGTTATCAGATGTAAACAATGCATTTATGGACTACGATGTAAACCTCAATCAATATACAAATATGCACAAAGAACACTGCTGAAATTGTCCATCCCCGAATAAATGCAATCAGAAAGGATCTAGTGCAATTCATAAAATCATATAAAACATACAGAGAAGTGGACAGACAGACCCTTCCCCATATTTAGAACATTCTTCATATATATTAGTCTGAAAAAAAAATTAAAGAGACATACTGGAGATGCATTTTGTTATTTGATGATCTTTGATACAGGGCATCAATCCCAGTCTGTTAGTGTCTTATCATAGATTTGTTCCAAGATTATCATACTTTTTTTCTAACAGGAGACATGTTTGTACGTATAAAACTGATAGGATAGAAATGGTACCCAGGCGACAGACTTACCGGAGGCCATTTTACAACCCTCGGCTGTGTTCGAATAATAATACCTGTATCAACTCCACAAGGTACTCAGCAATGGGTTCTAAAAAACTATAGTCAAAAAATCTCCTATTTTTCCATAAAATTCCTTCAAAGTATTTTGACTTTGCCTTTATCTTGATTTAGGGTGTATATGAGGATAGCTTATCGTACGGTGTTTTATAAACGTGTGGTGCAAGGGGAGCACAAACGGTGTTGTCCAGGATGGACAAAGAAAAACTCGCGAGACATGGCTTGTTTGGCAAACATAAGAAATGTTACAAATTAATCTTATTTTACCACAAGCAAGCCTAGATTCACAGTTTATAATAGCATGTACTTATTTTTCATTTTTGTTGGATTTTGTACCATAAATCAATTAACAAATAAATACTGCTTTTAGTTTTTTATTTGAAAAATATGTACAAGTTTTTGCAATTGAATTCAGCATATTTTCATTTGATATATAAAACTTTAACTATTAAAGTCTTCCCATGTCATGAGAAGTTGAGATTCTGCACATAGATGAACCAGCAACCATGTATTGGAATAAAAAATATATAGCACCATTAAGTGAGGTATCTATTGGTGATAAGGAACTACAGATCATAATGGTATTCTGACAAGTAAAAGTGGACAAGAGAAGAAAATAAGATAGTTCTTTAGCACAAATACAGGAAAGTAAAGCTTAATCAGAACATTTTGTATCAATAAAAAAAAAGAGCTAAAATAAATTCTTCATCAATGTTCACAATTCAGTCAATTCTTACATCAATACTTTACTCTCAGTGTTAGATCAGAATACACCTAATTCTAATATTACATGGTATGTTTTAAAACTTAAAACTTTCTTTAATATCTGACATTTTCACTTTTTTCTGCATAAATACATAAGAAATCTTTAAACAAGTTTTGAAACAATTATGTGAAGCACTTCTGTGCAATTTGTTAAATAAGTCCAGTTTTAAGAAAAAGTACATGTGAAAAAGGAAAACAAAAGGACAAGATAATTTCAACATGTACAGCCATAACCTGTCACTATGATTTATAAAAAGGTAGGACTATATATTAACAATGAAACATGAAAAAGTAAAAAAAATACATTATGTTAGCACATGAATTGTGAGCAAAATACAATGTTATATTTTCTTTGATGGTGCAATATAAAACGGATTTCTAAAGATTAAATGGATTTCTTGAGAGTTTTGTCCCCTGACGTTAAAATTTGAGTTGCGACTCCTGTAGATGTCACTTTTTATCACAGGCCTGATTATGGTAGTACACCGAACTCTGTTTCATTGGAGGACTCTCAGGATCCTGTAGTAAATCAAAGATTGACACAAAATGTTAAAATAATTTCTAATCTCTTTAAAATCTGATGGAGCTAAACTAAATGACCCTTAAAAAGTTATCTTGATTAGCCTGAGGATTGTAATGTACTTACACTAGTATTCAAGGTTGTAAAATTCTTTTCCTGTTGGCCTTTCCTCTTTCGATACTAAGAAAAAATAAATGAAAAAAATTGTTACCGACAGAAATTGAGGTGTTATTTGTATCCCGTATATACCAAAAAACATTAAGGTAAATTTTACAAAAAAAATTACAAAAAACTTACAACAATGAATGCCACAATGGCTATCAGAACAACAACACAAATAACCACTACAACAACTATGGTCGTTGTTGCACTTTCATCTTTTTCTGCTGTGGGGGATTTAGAAATGTCTCCTGATGACTGAGCTTGGAAGGTAAAGGTGGTTTTAGTCTCTGGTTCTGCTGTAATGGTCTGGCCTTCAAACCTCATGTCCAGTCCATTGTTTACCTGATGTAGAAATTTAATTATAATGTACACTCAAATAGTAATTTAACCTTCTGATCAGAATTAAATATTTCATAATTTGAAAAATTAAACTTTTCTATTTTATTTGTTAATTTTTTCATCTGACATGAGATAATATGACTACGGTTATTTCTCTAGACCAATCATTTTTCCTCTAAAAATACTTATCTTTGACTTACCTCATTTTCCAATACATTTACTAGACTTCCTATGTCTTCTGGTTCTGAGTTTTTAGATGTTTGTCCAAACTCAATATCAACATATACACTGCCTTTTCTTATCTTCAGAAATAAAAAAAAATCATTGACTAACATATGCATAACTATATAATATATATATACCTCTTCAAATATCAACAAACCAAAATAACTTGACTAGTCTCATATCAAACACACTCTGTAATGTCAGCTTAGTGTTTTCTGTCCACCAGCACTTACTTTTATTGTCTTGATATGTTGGATCATTTTGGGTGATATTTCCTTTAACTTGTCGATCACAACCCTAAGGGAAAAATAAATTCAGAATTATAAATAAAGGATTAGTGGTAAGTGCTTAAGTATCAGTCACATTATCCAGCGATGGGGTATACGATGAGAAACAGATGCGTTTTTTGATGAAAATGGCATAGTTGCCGGCCGGGCACCACTAGTGATCGGACGGTGACTGAGGCCATTTTGCGAATCAGTGGGGTCATCGGTAGAAAATAATTCGTAGTTAAAAATCAGCGATGTCTCCAACGATGCCTCACATCGCTCCTCATCGGTAACCCATCATTAACACCTTTCAAGGATCGGCCGATGTATGGCCGAGCATCGTCCAATATCCGTTGAATCAGAGGTCATCGGGTGGTTGAGTGGTGTTCAACAGATAACTGCCGATCACCGGTCGATTTTCAACCAAACATTGGCCCGTAGTAGACCGATGTACGAACGGTGTTCACCAATGTATGAGCGATGTAATATTCATCGACCGATTATCCTGGAACATCGTTTTTTGATTAGCAATGCATCGCTGGGCCTTTGTAAGTCCGGCCGGCCACCACGTCATTTTTATCATAAAACGCATTGGTTGCCCATTGTATACCCATCGCTGGATAATGTGACTGATACTTTAAGGACTACTAGGCCGATGTGGACCGATGTTGGGGCATCGCTAACACCACGGATTACGAAAGATTAATACCGGTCTATGGCTACCGGCCGGGAAATGTGACCTAGGCATTATATATGTACAGGAATGTATGAATACTGGTAAGACATAAGTTTTCAGGCATATCAATATTTCAAATTTTTATTTTCTGGATGATCTTGTGCTGTGGCCAATTTACCAATTAATACCGGTCTATGGCTACCGGCCGGGAAATGTGACCTAGGCATTATATATGTACAGGAATGTATGAATACTGGTAAGACATAAGTTTTCAGGCATATCAATATTTCAAATTTTTATTTTCTGGATGATCTTGTGCTGTGGCCAATTTACCTCAAAATTCAATGCATAAACATAAAGCTTGCCACTTTAAAGCAACATGTTATTAAAGTTTTACTTAAACATCAGAAATAAATTTTTACCCTTTAAGCTTCTCTTCTTTTCCTTTGACATACACATCATAATCCAACTTGAATAACAATGATACCATGGCTGACACTGTTTTGTTGTGGCCTGAAATTAAATATACACATATAAAGTACCCATACAGCAATGGACCACATTTTTTAGTACTTTTCCGTCATTAAAATTCACTTACTGCAGCCGATATTTTGAGTACTTACTGCAGCCGATATTTTGAGCTGGACCTGAGACCTTCTTCTCTGATCCCGTTAGTTTGTTTCCGAGGCCGTCCACACACCAGCACCTGTTGGAGACAGTCACACTGCTGGGGAGAGAACTCTCCCTTCACGTCACACACAGATATAGGTACCGACTCCGATACCTTATAATTGTACATCTCCTTCATCAAAGCTTTGCGCTTTTCTTGTGATCTTCTCAGCTGGCAAAGTGGGGTTACTATAAGATTGATAAAGACCATTGCATGTATTTGGTAGATTTAAGTTCATGAGTATAATTATGGTATATTTAAACAATAAAATGCTTTTTATTGTTAATGAGTGCATAAAAATAATAATATAAGCATTAATTTTTTCCGATTGCTATTTTTTCAAGATATGAATCATATTATGTACAATATGTGACAATACCAGAATCACAGTTCACAGGAACATTGGAAACCAGGTCAAAGAACATGACCTCACAGGTGCAAGGGTGGATCTGACACTGAGCAGCAGGAAATCGACGACACACCTGATCTGAACAGCTGGTGATGCAACTTTTAGGTCCACCTCCATTACAGATGGCACCTTAAAGAGTAAAATGTATGTATTAATCTCCATCCAATGATTATCATAAGGCTACTATACTGCTTTTATATTTTTAAAAATTTAAATATGCATTCAGGATTGCATGTAATCCGTTAGATATACACTTTCAGTAAATCACAAGATTCAAGCCTCACCTACCTATACATTTAGATCTACACTCCCACTGACTTTTGAAATAAATATCTTCCCCGTCACATGAAGAGAACAGGAAATGTTCACACTCCTTGGTCTGAGCATCAAACACCCATTGTTGTTCCAGATTTCCACAGCCTGGTTTATTGCGGGACGTGGAAATGGGCTTCTTCAGTGCACATTTATCAACTACAAAAGTTTTATCAGGATAATCATTTTTCAACATTATTTAAAAACAGTTAATATTTAAAAGGATATAGGAATCCACATAATTATAAAATTTTGACATGTTAACTACAAAAACTTATTGATATTGTACGAGATAATAGTAAGAGTAAGAGCTGGTTACCATTGCATGCGACTGGCTTGTTATTTGCATCCACAAAGGAGACCTTGCACTTATTACAGGGGTCTACCACACAGCTAACGTCACTCCTCCCCTGGCATTTAGCTGTATCACATTCATTTTTATCACACAGCACTGGGGCACTGCCATCAGCACATACTGAAATATAGAATGTTGTTACTGAGGTACTCAATATTATGTATTATAATGTTATTTCCTAAAGCTTGTAACTTCTGGTACATAATAATTTTGAGTAATGACTTCCAGTGTTTCTATAACTATAGTGGTTAAACATCTGTTATTAATCCATACCTGGTACTTTGGAGACATCACTTGTGTCTGCCACCCCTGTCACTGAAGAAAAGAAGAGCAGGATTACCTTAACATAAATACTGTTGAAATACATGTAATTTCAAAAGTAATGTGAATACTCCTCCAACTGTGTACCTGATTTATAACAGGGTGGTTTGCCCACTCTCATTTAAAACCTAATTTATAACAGGGGGGTTTGCTCTCTCTCATTACCTGATTTATAACAGGGGGGTTTGCTCTCTCTCATTACCTGATTTATAACAGGGGGGTTTGCTCTCTCTCATTACCTGATTTATAACAGGGGGGTTT
>PRKT01000242.1:58482-79169 GCA_003671525.1 Saccostrea glomerata
TTGCCCACTCTCATTACCTGATTTATAACAGGGAGGGTTGCCCACTCTCATTACCTGATTTATAAGAGAAGGGGGGGGGGTACTCTCATTACCTGATTTATAACAGGGCGGTTTGCCCACTCTCATGGTGTTGGGCTTCATGACTCCGATATCATCGACACACCAGCACAGAGATCCCTGACACTGCATCTCAGCAAACCTTCCGTCGTCCAAACAATCCGGCACAAAGTTACCATTCACCACAGGCGGGACTTTATCAGCTGTGAAAATGTTAACAGAGGAAAATTAATGATGAAACTGCTAGCTCAAAATAAAAGAGTATATCAGTGACCTATATACTAAGTTAGTATATAGGTCCCTGAGTATATAATTCAGCATTACTATATACATGTATAATCCTTTCTTTGTGAAACAGTTACATGTACATTGCATCTTTATAATTTAGTTGTATTTTCTCTATATCCTTCATGTAAAATAGTTTATAAAAGTTATTTTTCTGTAATTACAGGGTATTGACGAACAACATGTTTTAAAGGCAATCTTGTTATCCTTGTATACAAATAAAACATGATGTCAATACAGTTAATATTTTTAAAGGGTTTGATGACACAATCATCTTATTTACAAAGATTACTTCTGAGCACTGATAAGTTCATGAAAAAATAAAACATCTTTGAGTGATAACCTTAAGCAGTAACTTCATCAAATTAACAAGAGACATTTGACTTACAGATACACTTTGCCTCAGTATCACTGACAGGTAAACAAATGGTGCCTGCTGCACATCGGATTTTCTGAAATAAAATTAAAAAACATGCATAACTTCTTTGCTAAAAATCTTAACATAAAAGTGGTTTAAACTATAATATTGACTACATTTGACTACAATTGTTATGTTTGGTCAGAAACTAGCATTACGTTTTCCTTCAACAGGGAAGAAATAATACATAGCCTCTCAAATCTAATTCCCTTCACCCAGCAATGCTTTACTGGAAAATCAGTCAAAATTAGCTATTAGTGGTTCTGTAGAAAAAGTTTTTTTTTATTAGCCTATATACATACAGACATACATACATGTAAAAGATAAACTGTTCATTTGAGCCTAATGTTTGAAATAAGAATGAAATAACTTACCTCACATGGAGCAGCCTGCACATCTCTAGAGCCTGTAAGGAATCAGATTTGACAATACACAAAAGCATTAGAGTTTCATTAATTTCTTTGATAAGCTTTCTTTCTAAACAATTTCAGATCATAGATACAATTATTGGATTAATGCTCCATGAATATTTTCATTTGTATGTGATTATCATAAAGCCTCATTCCTAGAGTACCTTGTACCAATGACAAGTTATCCGTTATAGTACTTACTACAGGTACTGAGACACTGTGTTAGAGTTAAGAAGCGGTTCCTGTTCCCTTCACATCCCCCATAGTAAAACTTCTCACACTTGTTGCTGGTAACGTTATAGAAGTACATGGGGATTCGGGCCCGGCATCTGCCTGTATCTGGGTCAGGAAGGCACTGAGGGGGAAGGCCAGCTACAAGCAAGAGGAACTCATATGTTATAGAGTGTTCATGTAAGGCAAGATGAACAGATTCAAAGGAATCAAAATACATTAACTTTTATACAATAAAGCATTCTACTTAGGAAAATACATTAAGAAGGTACACTGGTCTCGTAATTAAGGCAAGAACTAAAATTCATCACTAAATAGATAGAGATGACATTTTTTCCTCCTTATTACAAGTATTCATCTTATATGAACACAGTACACATATTGAACTTTCATTATGTATATTTGTGAATATACAAATAGGGAATTCAAGCTTTATTCCCTATAGTTTCAAAATGTATTCATATCTACCAGATAAATTAAAAAATCAATTTTATTTTATTCGTGGCACTTCACACTTCACCATAAGCATTTGTACAGTACTGCATACTCTTTTTTGTTGTTACTGTATATTTACTCAAAATTTCCTTGTTAATAAATAAACATTTCTATTTTATATCAGGGAACTAGACACAATACTAACTTGAGGTCCGTTTTACAAAATAACTTATACCAAGACCAAAATCTATGATTCTGTTTAAAGTTTATTAATAATGGGTTTAATTTATTTTGCAAAAGAATTAAGCAAGAAATTTTTACCTTTTAAACAGATTCAAATTATCCATTCGATCATAAGTTTTTGGTCTTAGTCGTAAGTTTCAAAGAAATGTTCAAAGACAAATTAAGGAAGTTCTGATAATTCCTTACTTATATGAAAAAAAAAAGATAATAATTCTTATTGAGTAGTATTTTTAGTTTAATAGATAGATAACTTTTAACTCATCAAAAGATGAGCAATGAAAAACAGATAGTTCCCATCACAGGCACCAAACTCGCTTGAATTATGGGGGGTAAAAAATTCAGGCGAGTTTGGTGCCTGTGGTTCCCATATAGCATCCTTTCACTACAATTAATCTAAAAACCCTTAAATTTCTGTGTTAAAAATATAATCTTTATAACAGCACTTTTCTTCAACTCATTATCCATATTACACAAATTGTCTGAAAAAGCACATATAAAAGTTCTTCATTGATTA
The DNA here is from genome assembly GCA_003671525.1 of Saccostrea glomerata. Taxonomy (NCBI): domain Eukaryota; kingdom Metazoa; phylum Mollusca; class Bivalvia; order Ostreida; family Ostreidae; genus Saccostrea; species Saccostrea glomerata. Next base: position 61,076 of record PRKT01000242.1, read on the forward strand.
ATATTATCAGCAAATATTTCCTCTCAATTCAGTTTCATCGAAATTACGAATGAAATGAAAGCACAGCATATTTTTGTTTTAAATTAAAATCATTTTCTTAGGGCCGGGTATCAACGGTTAGTGAATTTGATGAAATAAACTTTCAATGCATCCTCAGACATACTTGCTCTCAAATTTCAGTGAGGTAAGGCAATTTTCTTGGTACAAAACGTTTCATTTACCGAAAAATTAAAATCATAAAACGGGGCATACTTTCTAATTAGTTTACGCATCCTTAGACTTACTAGTAAATTAAAACACATGAATATCTTATTTACACCATTATTGCTGATACATACTAGTATTTTGAGAGGAATGATTACAGAAAACAAGCACCGTATCTTCGTACTACACAGCTTGTTTTTGCAAAAGTTACAATTAATCAAACTGTACAGTCGACTTGAGGTGTCATCTATTCATTTTATCTGGAAAATCAAAAATCACGTATATACATACAATATACCACCTGCTATGTCTAGCTTGGTTTGTGAAGTCTTATTAAAGTGGGAATGTTTGATATCAAAGCGACAAAATTTTAAAAAATAGATACGATTTTTTTTAAAAGAAAGTAAAAACAACAGGGATATTTATTGTTAAAGAGTTATGATTAAAATTTCATTTTAGAAGCTCAGATTGTTAAAACCTAGGTAAGCACTGTTTTTTTCAAATATCACTAAAATATCATAAAATTCAGTCTTTATACACCCATCCCCTTAGAAAAAAGTAATTTGGAAGTTTTTTAAAATTAATTTATCCTTTTTTATTTTATTTTATTCGTGGCACTTCACACTTCACCATAAGCATTTGTACAGTACTGCATACTCTTTTTTGTTGTTACTGTATATCAAAATTACTTTACATTTTACCTTTTGAGCAAGCCCTCTCACAAGCTTTCTGAGACCCAAAGTTGTTTTCATTGCCTTTACATCCTCCATACACAAACTGTTCACACTTGTTACTGGTAGAGTTGTAGAAGTGTCGGATCATACGACCCTTACACGGTCCAGTCACAGGGCGGTGGGCACAGGCTGTCTGGTGGGGCAAAACTGGGAAAGGAGCAGGATGAAACAATGGATTAATTAGCAAAATCAGTCATAATGCTCTGCTTGGATCTAATATTATGCTTTCCTAAATTTAAAAACTCAGAAATGTTTTTTTTTTTTGTTTGCTGTTTTTTTTTAAAAGTCCCAACAATATTTTTCTTAAGCATTTTAAAGTCTTATCGATAGATTCTCACCACTAATTGGAACCTGGCATTTGTTGAGACAACATTTACTGGTTCCCTGACAATCTTCATCTGAGGTGCAGTCCTGAGTCTGAGCCTTTACAGCTTTAGGATGTAGTCCTAGACACTCCCCAGCCTTACCAGAAGATATCACTCCTACAATCAATCAAATCAAACAAAATCTGTAGGATGTAATCCTAGACACTCCGCAGCCTGAACAGAGGATATCACTCCTACAAACAAAACAAATCAAACAAAATCTGTAGGATGTAGTCCTAGACACTCCCCAGCCTTACCAGAGAATATCACTCCAATAAACAATCAAATCAAGCAAAATCTGTAGGATGTAGTCCTAGACATCACTCCTACAAACAATCAAATCAAACAAAATCTGTAAGATGTAATCCTAGACACTCCCCAGCCTTAACAGAGGATATCACTCCTACAAACAATCAAATCAAACAAAATCTGTAGGATGTAATCCTAGACACTCCCCACACTTACCAGAGAATATCACTCCTACAAACAATCAAATCTTAAACAAAATCTGTAGGTTGTAATCCTAGACACTCCCAAGCCTTACCAAAGAATATCACTCCTACAAACAATCAAATCAAACAAAATCTGTAGGATGTAGTCCTAGACACTCCCCAGCCTTACCAGAGAATATCACTCCTACAAACAATCAAATCTAAAACAAAATCTGTAGGTTGTAATCCTAGACACTCCCAAGCCACATCAGAGGATATCACTCTTACAAACAATCAAATCAAACAAAATCTGTAGGATGTAATCCTAGACACTCCCCAGCCTTCCCAGAGGAAATCACACCTACAAACAATCAAAACTAAAACAAAATCTGTATGATGTAGTCCTAGACATCACTCCTACAAACAATCAAATCAAACAAAATTTGTAGGATGTAATCCTAGACACTCCCCAGCCTTACCAGAGAATATCACTCTTACAAACAATCAAATAATACAAAATCCATAGGATGTAGTCCTAGACAACACTCCTACAAACAATCAAATCAAACAAAATATGTAGGATGTTATCCTAGACACTCCCAAGCCTTATCAGAGGATATCACTCCTACAAACAATCAAATCAAACAAAATCTGTAGGATGTAATTCTAGACACTCCCCAGCCTTATCAGAGGCTATCACCCCTACAAACAATCAAATCTAAAACAAAATCTGTAGGATGTAGTCCTAGACATCACTCCTACTAACAATCAAATCAAACAAAATCTGTAAGATGTAATCCTAGACACTCCCCAGCCTTCCCAGAGGATATCACTCCTTCAAACAATCAAATCAAACAAAATCTGTAGGATGTTATCCTAGACACTCCCCAGCCTTTCCAGAGAATATCACTCCTACAAACAATCAAATCAAACAAAATCTGTAGGATGTAGTCCTAGACACTCCCCAGCCTTACCTAAGAATATCACTCCTACAAACAATCAAATCAAACAAAATCTGTAGGATGTAGTCCTAGACACTCCCCAGCCTTACCAGAGAATATCACTCCTACAAACAATCAAATCTAAAACAAAATCTGTAGGTTGTAATCCTAGACACTCCACAGCCTTACCAGAGAATATCACTTCTACAAACAATCAAATCAAACAAAATATGTAGGATGTAATCCTAGACACTCCCCAGCCTTCCCAGAGGAAATCACTCCTACAAACAATCAAAACTAAAACAAAATCTGTATGATGTAGTCCTAGACATCACTCCTACAAACAATCAAATCAAACAAAATTTGTAGGATGTAATCCTAGACACTCCCCAGCCTTACCAGAGAATATCACTCTTACAAACAATCAAATAATACAAAATCCATAGGATGTAGTCCTAGACAACACTCCTACAAACAATCAAATCAAACAAAATATGTAGGATGTTATCCTAGACACTCCCAAGCCTTATCAGAGGATATCACTCCTACAAACAATCAAATCAAACAAAATCTGTAGGATGTAATTCTAGACACTCCCCAGCCTTATCAGAGGCTATCACCCCTACAAACAATCAAATCTAAAACAAAATCTGTAGGATGTAATCCTAGACACTCCCCAGCCTTATCAGAGGCTATCATCCCTACAAACAATCAAATCTAAAACAAAATCTGTAGGATGTAGTCCTAGACACCCACAAGCCTTATCAGAGGATATCACTCCTACAAACAATCAAATCTAAAGCAAAATCTGTAGGATGTAGTCCTAGACATCACTCCTACAAACAATCAAATCTAAAACAAAGTCTGTAGGATGTAATCCTAGACACTCTCCAGCCTTACCAGAGGCTATCACTCCTACAATCATTCAAATCAAACAAAATCTGTAGGATGTAGTCCTAGACACTCCCCAGCCTTATCAGAGGCTATCACCCCTACAAACAATCAAATCTAAAACAAAATCTGTAGGATGTAATCCTAGACACTCCTCAGCCTTATCAGAGGGTATCACTCCTACAATCAATCAAATCAAACAAAATGTGTAGGATGTAATCCTAGACACTCCCCAGCCTTACCAGAGGCTATCACTATTACAAACAATCAGGTCACATAAATTCCAATAAAATATAACTGATTCTATCATTCCTAGCCACTTGGAAGTCATGTTATATTATCTAAATTTCCAAGTACAGTCTTGATCGAGGTACATATAACAAAGCAATAATTTTAAGCCAACAGTGAGAGCTTACTTTCTGCCGTAGGTAGGACAACCTGCTTCTTTGATTTAACTTGTCCCAGGTATTGCTTAGTGACTCCTACATCTGTGTCCATCCAAAATGTGCTCAAAGAAAGGGCCTTCAATCTCATCTTCTCACATCTACTTAAACCTACAAAGAGCCAAAGTTCAGCATTCTATACATTTGTATGGAAGACGTCCCTGAACTTACAGAAAAGCCATGATAGTTTTTTTGTGTACAAAATAAGAGAAAAATCTAAATATTACCTGAGAAACAGCTGATGAGTGTGTTTTTGTCGTTGTAGAACTCGGCCTTACAATCACCACAGGGGTTGATGCGACACTGAGCTGAGGGATTAGCAGGGCAGGAATGGTGGACACACAGGTCCAACTTGCAACACTTAGGAGCAGATCCGTTAGGGCACACTGGAATAAAGGAAATCATCTCATACATTTAACTGTTTTTTTCCCTTAATTGTTTTGCTCATATATTCATGATAAGTTATTGAATTCAAAATATTCGTTCTTTTCTGACAGAAAATTTTGTCATTCTCTATATATCACTGGGTAATGATCCTTTTTGAAAGGTATTCTTGTTATGAATTGCAATGTATTTCTCCATAGGGATATATCTGGTCCTTTTTACCTGTATTGATAGGGAGGGGACAGCAGTGGCCTCCCTGACAGGACCAGGTCACCTCCCCACAATCAGCGTCCTTTACACATGTCATTGGCTTGTTGTCCATCATCTTCACCATTCCGTTATTGGGGCACACAGAAATAGAACCTGAAAATTAGAAAATAAGCACAAACTAAAGCCTCTCTTATCTCCAGTTGTGAAAGGATGATGACAAGCAAGTTAATACTTTTATATTTACATTTCTAATGTCTTTATCTAAGATATAATTACAAACAGTAAATGTACTTTATTTCTACATACCCGGTAAATCAGTGTGGTTAAAAAAAAATCACGTCAAATTAGACAGTTATTCCTTAAACAATTGATATATTCTTTTTCTTTATAAACTAGACTGTAATATTAATAGTATGTGTACCCTGTTGAGAGCAGCAGTATCCCTCATTACAATAATAAGCCCCTCTTCCTGACCCCTGACATTCTATATTGTCAGTGCAAAGTTTAGGCTGTTGTTTTTCATCTAATAACAGTCCTCCATTATTGGGACACACAGCTGCAACAAAAGAAATTGACATGATTTTCTAAGCTATAGACAAGAATGTGTCTCTGTTTGATATCAACAGGCTGCTTATGACATATGCTTTTTATTCAACAGAACAACCTTGATTGGCATCCTTGGGACAGCAGTAGTTGTTGACACAGGAGAACTTTCCACTGGAGCCGATACATTCAAAGTCCATGCTACATCTCTTAGGATGACCTCCATGAACCATGACATAACCTCGGTTAGGACACATTTCTGTAAAGAATATAGAAAATATATGAAATATGGAATTACACTGCCCTATTTCTTAAAGTATCTTCACATATAGATAATAATAAACTGTGTTAAAAATTGTATGCTTTTCTTTGTTGTTTATCAATGATTTTTGTTGATTTTTTTTAATGACAGACAGACAACCATAACATTGAAAAGAGGAATTCCATCATCCAGATGAATTTTCAGTACATATGAAACTGCGTTTTATGCAAAAGTTTGAGTAAACCTATACCAGATAGAAGATAATGATTCATAACATACTATTCAAAGTAAATTTCTTACTATTCAGTGATAATAAGCATGGATGCAAATTTAGCTGTGAAAATTTATTCAGGCTACTCCCTAACTTCTAAAATAAACCAGATTTAGCACCCTTTTGTATGTTATTTAGCTAGTTTCATATAAAGTAGACCTTAACGTGTTGACTACCTGTGATGAGAAGTTTTGTAGGACAGCAGTACTTGTATCCATCAATGTTAGAGCTCTGACAGCTATAGGTACTGTCCCCACAGTCCATGGTGGATGAGCATCTCTGGGCATTACCGGCAGAGGTCAGTAGAGGCATGCCTTTGTTGGGACAAAGTTCTGAAAAATCAAGTCATCTAAATAAAACAACATGTATGGACTATCAAATGTGTGTGGGAAACCCCCCTTTTCTAACAATATGCATACATTGTCAATTCTGTCTCCCTTCTCCAAATTCAGAATTCTTAGAAAAATAAAACAGCAGAAGTATCCCATTTCTTCAATAACAGACTTTGTCCTCAAAGGAAACTAGAACTGTCCAAACGGGACAAAATACCCCCCGCTGGGTTTCTCAGAAGTAAGTTTTTCCATAATAAAGATATGTATCAAACACAAATTATGAAATTTTTCTTCCAGTGACCTTAAACTTCCCCAAATGACCTTGGATCAAAGTCATGACACACCCTTGGGTCATCGGCAATCTTTGTGTGAAATGAGAACCTACCAAGTTTATCCATAAGAAAGATATGGATCGGACACGAATTATGAACTTTTTCTTCCAGTGACCTTAAACTTCCCCAAATGACCTTGGGTCAAGATCATGACATACCCTTGGGTCATGGGCAATCTTTGTGTGAAATGAAAACCTACCAAGTTTATCCATAAGAAAGATATGGATCGGAAACGAATTATGAACTTTTTCTTCCAGTGACCTTGAACTTCCCCAAATGACCTTGGGTCAAGGTCATGACACACCCTTAGGTCATGGGCAATCTTAGTGTGGAGTAGTAGATTCTGATGTCCCTCTGTAAGAAAGATATGGACCGGACACGATTGCACAGACAGACGGTCAGACGGACAAGGTGATTCCTATATACCCCCCCAAACTTCGTTTGCGGGGGGTATAAAAATCATTAAATTCAGGACCTACCCATATTATTGATCCTTGTAGGGCAGCAGTACTTGGAGTCCCCTGACCCTTTACATGCGTAGTCCCTGGAGCTGCCACATTCTGACAGTAGGACCCCCATACAAGCTTTAGGCTTTCCGTTCTCCATCAGAGGCAAGCTCTTGTTGGGACAGTAATCTGGAAGAATATTCATATTACCCTTTATTAAAAAGTATTTTTAAAAAATCACTTCTAACTCGAGTCAACATTCATTTTTCCCCTTTCCCCCCTAATGTTTATTGTAAAAACTTTTTTAGTATGCAGAAGTTATTCCAATTATTAATAAACATTGATGAATCAGCTGAAGATTTAAATATGAGAATTCTGACCTTCTTGTATTGGTGTTGGGCAACAAATCTGGTTCTCACAGATAGCTGGTTCCCCACAATCACTGGCCACCTTACACGTCTTTATTAAACCATTCACATTCTTGGATGGATCTGCTCCATTTGAACAGGTTTTCACTTCAATGGAAAAACCGATTTTTGAAATTTTTTATGAATTTTAAACTCAAAGCTAAAGAAGAAATATACCGGGTATGTGCTACCCATTTTCACAAAACGATTATATCTTAATACTGTTACACCCCTCCCTCTTTTTTCATTTGTTTGTGGATTTATAACATTCAGTGACTGGTATATTTCACCTGGTGCCACTGTAGTAAGTCCTCCCTTTGGACAACAGTGCCCGTTAATACAGCCAAAGCTGATGACATCACAATCCGTGTCCACGTTACACGTCTTAGGAACACCGTCAGACATAAGGACGTTGTTCTGGTCAGGGCACAGTCCTGGTCAAAAGAAAGGAAATGAAACACCTGAATAAATTTAATTCTTTTCAAAGTTCATACAACTATCAATATATAAAAAGATAAAATGTATTTTAGCATACTTCTTCATGAACTCTGTATTAAATGTATCTTTAGATAAAGAAAACGACAATCAGTCTTTAAACTTATTTGAATTTTTACCAATGCAATGCAGTTAAACATTAACATGCACATCCAATGAAATAGACTAGCACCAGTTCATGCAGCAAAATAAAGAATGTTTTGGTATAAAAACTATTTACGACACATGCACACCAAGATTTAATGCATAAAAGTATTGAGAAGTACTGACAATATTGATTTAAAAGTTTTTTGCATAATTCCACAATATGTAATGCTAAAACACAATATTAAAACACAGTTTGGTCTCTGAAAAAGATAGAAACTGATGCAAATATTCACAGAAAAGTTAGTATTTGAAATTGTACATGTACTATCACCAGACAAAGACTTGACTAAAAATCAGCCAATGTCACCACCAGAGATGAAAGCAGAACAGGACAAACTGAGGCAGCTATGAAGGAGACCCTCTATATTGATATACCTGCAGAAAATTGGCAATGCCTCTCAAAAAACTCAGACTTAGAATCGGCCACTTTGGTTAAATGACTAGTGTCAGGGTACTTTGTACATTTTCCGGTATTTTGTTGATATACTACCCCGATACAATCACTGATTGTATTATGGTCACAAGCTGCCTTACATGCCTCAACTGAAGGCATGGTCCCAGAGGCAACAGACCCTATATAGGTCACTGAGGTTGCTATATAACGACGGTATACACAAATTGTTCCTGTAATATAACAGTCAAGGCTTATTTAACTTCTGAAAAATGTATGTGGTTTATTTCATACTAAAGGAAGTTTTTGATTGCTTTGACATGTCAATGCTGTTTTTTTTTGTTTTGTTTTATTTGTTACTAATTAACATAGTTTAAAAATAAAAACATGCAAAAACAATGAAATTCAATTTTTAAAAAAATCAGCATCCAATAATGCAAGAAAAAAAGTAAATCATGCATAAAATCAATGTGCATAACAATAACTCGATAATCTCCATAAAAATCCACACTCCCTTAAAACATTAGTTTTCTGACTTACCCTCATTTAATCTGGTGGGACAACAGAAACCACTTTCACAGTGGAAGGTAGAACTAGCACATGTCCCCTCATCATCACACCGAGTCGTGGATTTGTACCCATCAACTTTACACTGATATTCTGTGATCTCTGAAATCATTTAGAGACGTCTCCCCTTTATCAATCAAAATTAACTTCCCTTTCCTTGATTACAATAATTAAAACATTTTTGCTTGGATTTTTATTAACAGTGTAGTAAAATTAAGATTTTTCCAAGATTTGCCATTCTGCCACAACTGTTGCATATTTGGATCTTTTAACTGAATAAAAATAATTATGGTGAACTTATTAATGAACTGGGTAGAAAATTGGATGATTAAACTTTTATTTATAATTAAAAAGTAATTTTCCAACAGCACCTGTATATGGTGTTTATGTCTCCCAACTGATTTGATGAACATAAGCAAGATGATCAACTTTTAAACTGAGGCCAGCTACTGACAAACAAGTGGATGTTACAAGGATTTCAGCTACTCCTTTTGAGTCAGCTTTTTTGCTAATTCTACAGTAATCATGCCTTTGTATGTACATGCAACCTTTCATTTGGGTTATATTTTTCAACATGTTTTATACCATTTATAAGGTCAATATTTTTATACATAATGTGGTTACAGAGTACTCTGTCTACCTGGTCAATACATTATGCTTACATTGGGTGTGACAGGGATGCTTACTCTCCCTAGGCATCTGATTCCACCTCTGGTGTCTCAAGGGTTTGTGGTTTTGCCCTATTCATGATTTTGTTTACTGGATTTATGAGATTAATCACTATTAGTGACCTTTCCCTTTTACATCTGGGTTGGTGACATAACATAAAACCAGGAGTCCACATTCTGACCCCTGCTTTTTTTCCTCATAATTAATAGTGTAAGAAGAATAAAATATTACTATCTTTTTAATAAAGAATTTTAGCCCTTTTATCTAATGTAAATATATACCGGTAATCTAAATATATGTACTACCTTTAATTAACCTTGTGGGACAGCAATATCCATTTTCACAATGGAAGGATCCACTGGCACAATTTCCCTCTTCACATTTGGTTGTGGTGCGGTAATTATCAGCTTTACAGGTGTAATCTACAATTCCTGAAATACAGATATTCAACTCAAATAATGGAAAAACAATACAAATTTCTTCTTCAAATGTATTGCAAACAATACTTCTTCTTTAGTGGTTATCATATTTTAGCACTTTTCTTAACCATAATCCCTGCACATGCTAAAATGAGATAACAAAAAAAAAACATGTTGTTTCAAGACTCATTTTTAAACTTAATACTTGAAGAAATTCTATATTTTATCTTTTCACATTGTGATAGTTTCCAATATTAGAACAGAGATACACAATTTATATCAAAGAGTATATAAAATGTTAAATAATGTGATATCAGCCTCAGATTATTACAGTATATCATGACATGTTTCAGTCATAAGGTTACACCACTAAATGTTAGTTCTTTTTATGGTACTTATTTGTATATGTCAGCCATTTTTAGTTTGCTCATGGATTTTTTTAACATCAACTAAGACTGTATACAGGGTTATTTTTGCCTTTTTGCCCTTGCGAAGAATTTTGCCCCTTTTAAATTTGCCCAGTCACAGTTCTGTTTAAGATATTGAACTGTGCTATTAAATTTGCCCAAATATTAAATATTTCCAATGTGATTAGGGCAAAATAAAATGGTGGCGGTTTTTCCTCTGTATACAGTAGTTGTTTTAAATAGTGCTCACCTGAGCCGGAGTTGACCGGGACATGACAACAGGAACCTTGTAAACACTGCAGACCTGGTGGACACGCCTGGCCATTATTACAGAATGATGTCACCTGGTATCCAACTGGACATCTCTCAACTGTAAGAAAATCAAACTGACATTCTCACTTCCATAAATTATATTCCTTTACACAAGACAGTGAGTCTTCTATAAGGGTGTACAGGTAAGGGTCCAATAATCATATTTCATCAATACTTTTGAAAAACTATGGCTTGCTTAATGACTCCAATTCCAGACCTTTATACCATCCACATAGCTTACTTTATAAAGAAAGATTGCAAAACCTACAGTGACAGGATCACTAATTATATAACTGAACCTTTGCCAAACCAATCTTTTAATGGAGACACTGGCTCCTTGATAAAAAGAATGCTAACCTGCCATAGGAGGACAGCACCACTGAGTGACAGGGTCACATATAGACCCCTCAGAGCAGGTATTGGCATTGGTCTTACACTCTGTAACTGGGACAAAAAGTGGATCATAGGTGCAGTGGGGATTTGCTGTAAAAATAAAGGCATGCATGTGTTTAAAACTACAAAGTCATATTAAAGAGTATTACTGCACTTACTGTGCTATGTACACAGCCTCATACTGAAGTTGTACAAAAAATGTCTTAATCTATCATTCAAATAAGGTCTCTCTTGTACTTAAACATGAACATTCACATTTAAAACTTGAAGAAGAAAATAATTTTAATACATGGTCCATGTATTCATATCCCTGTTAACAAACAAAAATTCTTGACTTACTGTCTCTTTTCTTTCTTGTTGTCAAACCTTTAAAATAAAATCAAGAAATAAATATCTTTTTGCATAAAAATGCATATTTTTAGAACAAATTGAGATACTGTAAAACATTCTTAATCGAACACACTTATAATGAACTGATGCTTAGAGGGAAGTTATTATAATTCCCTTTGACTTTAAAATACATTATAAACTTAACAGATATAACAAATTATGCTTATAATGAAGCTAAATCTTCCATCCCTAGCATTTTGATATAAGCATGATTTACTGTACAGAGTTTTACATACTGTTTTTACCAACAGGCCCCATACAGTGATAACCACACCCATTGGAGCAGCATTTCTGGTCGCCTTGACAACTGTCGTCTGATTGGCAGGTCTCCATACAGCGCAGATCTATCGCTGGTAGACTGGTGTAGTGTGGACACACACCTGGTTTGGTTGCTGCCATAAATATAATAAATCTGATTAATTCTATAAACTTAGAATATACTCAAAATCAAATTGATAAATTGAGTGTGCAGGTCATTTATGTTTAAGCATCCCTACCATAACTTGAAATAAAAGTATTTCAAATCCAAAAAAGTTAACATTTCATGCAGCATTTAAAATCAAGAGTGTTTTGAACATGAACAAATGCATACCCCTGGAACAATCTGGATTTCCTCTTACTTCTGTCCCTGGAATTTTTGTTCCATTTTGGAAAACACAAAAGCACATTCCGTTGTGATCATAGCATTGTGTTCTTTCATAATTCCCTTTAGAATCACACCTATATAAATTCATGATTTTACTGGTTCATTTGAAAAATTAAGCAGTATCAAAACTTAAAAAGATGTGAATTTTTATGAAGTTAAAGATAAGATACATGGTACATACATAAGATAAAATACATGATACATATTTTGAATTAAGACATTTTGCTCTGATCTCCCAGTTGAATATAAAACTTACTGGACTATCAGATGAAAGCTATACTGGTACTAGGGGAAGATTGATTTAGAATTTAAATTAAAATCAACCTGGCGTACTGACCTTGGAATAAAGACAGGGTTACAGCTGTCTACCTGAGATAAGACTTGTAGAGAGGCGGCCTCTAGTTCTCTCTGGCATGGGGTCTTCTCTTCTGTGAAATACAACATACAGTATAACATAAGAAGTCATCAGAACATACAGTATAACATAACAAGTCTTCAGAACATACAGTACATGTATAACATAACAAGTCAGCAAAATGAAGTCATTTTTCTTTAATATTTTTTCGTCCTCAAGATGTAGTACAATTTTTCATCAATCTACCCATCTCTATTTTTTTTTTTTTTTTTGGAACTCCAATACAAAAAGAAGTCTGACAGCAATGTCTTCATTGTTTATAAGACTATGGAAGCTGAACTAATTTTGTCCTCAGAATTTTTTTAATAACAAGGTAAATTAAAACGCAGTCAAAGCAAACATGTTTATAATTAAGTGATTTTCATTTCCCATGACTATAAAATATATGTGAACACGACAGATACATTATATATAATGAATAACGGTTATAAAGAAGCAAAACGGTTCATCCTCAGCACTTTGTTATAAGTGTGTTTAACTGTATACATGTAGTACCTGGCGGTGAGCAGACATGGATTCCACATTCACTCCTACAGCACAGCTCTGAGGTCGGACAGTCACTGTCAGTCTCACAGCTAGGGACGTCCTTCTGTCCAATACACACGCCTCCCAGGTTCTTCAGACTCACGGGGCATTTACCTGCCTTTTTAACTGCATAAATATTGTAAATGTGTATCTTTTGAGATATTTTTTATCTCTTCAAGTAAAACAAAATTATCATTATATATATATAATAATCCCTTGATTAACATGTGTGCAGTAATGATGACACATTGTTATTATGAGATGAAATTTATTTTAAAATTAGAACTCTGAATGTCTAAATTATGTTTAATAAGTTATTAAAAACAAGCCATATTTATACAATTAATCAACATGTTTACAGAGTGTATCTGTACTAGCTTACCTGGTTTTTGACAGGTGTGGCCACACCCATTAGAGCAGCACTTTAGATCCGCTCCACAAGAACTGTCATCTGAACACTGCTCCACACATATCCCTACCACACCACTGGACACTGCTGGACATGATCCTGTAAAAGTTACAAGATATTCTATTTATAGTGTCCTGTAAAAGTGTACAAGATATTCTATCTACAGTGTCGTGTACAATATGTTTCATCCTGTAAAAGTGTACAAGGCCATTCTATTATTATCTACTGGCATTTACTGACATTTTCATGAATACCTGGTAATAGGAAAATATCAAAGGATTGTAAGAAATTGCCAATTTCAATAGAAGTAAAAGGATTGATTGTATATTGTTTAAATGTCCCTCTCGAGAATTTTTCATTCATATGGAGTCACTACCACTTGCCAGTGGAAAGCTGCAAATTTTGTCCTATACTCGGCACTCAGGGCCATTGAGCAGGGAGGGATCGTTTTCATGCCAGCTCCTACTTTGACAAGGGACTTAGGTTTATACAGTCACATATGAAGGATCGGTCTCTGATCGACTCCCTACTTCGCGACTTTAGAGCAGATGCTTTAACCACTGCGCCACATGGGCAACAGTAGTATAGGGAAAATCAATTGCTATTAAGCTAGTGAACTAAATCTTGCAATGTACATGCATTAACAAAGGAGATTTCCCTAGATTTCAAGTAACATTTCATATGAGAGTTGTAAATGATTGGAAAATATATAGTTATTGAAAGCCACTTTTCTTCAAAGTTTTATAATGGCTAATAGCAAATCTCCTTTCCCAAATGATAGTGTTTTGGTTCACTACCTTAATTTCTGAATAATTAAGAATATATACATGTACTATGAAGCATAGGAATTCTTTCAACTTAGAAGTGACAATTTATTACACAAATCTTTTTTTTCAATTCCAGCACTATACTTTTTCTCTCTTAATTGGGTTTGGTCATACCTGGCTTGTTAAATGCTTTAGGACAACATGTTCCTTTATTACAGAATTCTGTCACAGAGCACGACTCATCTGAAGTACAGCTCTTTATCTCAGCTGGGTTTCCTCCGGGACATTTGGAATCTAAAATCATAACAAATGATACATGCATTCCAATGATGGAATACTATGAAAAATTCAAACTGATTTTATGGCTGACCTTAAATATGATTAGATATGGGAAATCTTGAGTGAATTAAAAATTTAATGTAAATTTAACTGAAAAAATCAGCATTGACTAGAGTGTTTTGAATCTTATGATTTTTGTCATAAAACCAACTCTTTAAGAAATTTCAAAGCAGTATCACCTTGGTTGATTGCTTTAGGACAACATGTTCCTTTATTACAGAATTCTGTCACAGAGCAGGACTCGTCTGAAGAACAGCTCTTTATCTCTGCTGGGTTTCCTCCAGGACATTTTGGACCTTAAGTTAAAGAAAATAAATAGACTTTTAAAAAGAAAATAAATAATTGACTACAATTGTGAGATATTTCATCGTAAAACAAAGAATGAGCTAAGGTTTGCTTACAAGTAAAAAAAAAATTGTGGGGAAAAGAGGAAGAGAAAGTATATTGGTTCATAAGGAATTGATTTCATGGTGGAAAAAGTGCTATTATGCATTTTAAATTTTCTTTTTGTTGAGGATATGAATTCATATCTATTTGCGATACAAAAAGAACAGAAACTAGATGAGAAACTCGTTGCGAGCAACGAGAGGTCTTCCGTCCGATCCCGGAAAGAAAACGTGAAATCGAGCTGAAAAGGTAAAAAAAAAAGTTTTGCACACAAGGGGGATTGAACCCAAGTCGCCAGCATGAAATTCCAACGCACTAAATATTACGCTATCGGGACCTCTATTCTAAATCTACTTGTATATATTTACGAAACAGTGCTTCTCTCTTAAAATTATGAAAGGCTGGTCACTGTTCAAAATTTAGCGCCAAACGCCACGATTTAATCTTCGCAACTTTTCTTTGGAATGTTGTATTAAATAGCTGTGATAGCTTCAATGAAATTAAAAATGAACGTTCTTATAGCCTAAGATTCGAGGTTTAGAAAGTATATTTAACACATTTTACAAATTCCATATTGTATATATGAATGTAACACTAAAGCGGTGAAACGGTTATGAATTTTTAACTTTTTTCAATTTCCTTTGTATCCCCAAAGTGAACTATCCCGATTAGTTAGTCGACAAAGGTTGAAATGTTTCGCCGAAAAACATGGCTCGTCCTACAACGGTCATGGAAACAGATATCATTCTTGCTCAATTACTCTGAGACAAGAATGCTAAAATAAACTCCATGAAGCGATCTTTAAAAAAAAATCTTATTTTTGTCTTATTTATTAGTTTAATATGACACGAGTGTGCATAGGAAAAACAGTGGTTAAGATATATACTTAAAATATTAATTGATATTCTTTTTTGAGAAAGCATTACTTATAAGCATGATTAAAGATCTGTTTTACCATGGTGCACATAAGATATTAAGTGTCGAATTTCCTTTGCACACTTAGTCTTTTACCAATTATAGAAGACGTTAGTTTGACACAGAACTGCAACGAAACTACGACGTGACAATCCAAGTATTCCTTTACATTTCATTTATCCTTATGTTACTTTCGTTCAAGCAAACGCTCGGCTGCCTCCGTTAGCCGCTTTTACGAAATGTCGGCGTTGTCAGAGACAGCCGCCATTTTGGACCCGCTTCAGCTTTTTGAATGCTTATATCTAGAGTTTAGATTTATCAACTTTCGAACAAATTATATAGTAAGCATTATAAGGAGGACTTCTATTAACATATCAAAAATAAATGAAAAATACTTAAAAACAAAAAAGTTAGAAAATACGACTTTTTTAAATTTGCATCTCGTAACAACCGGAAGTACTGACGACGCACGAGAAGGTGATTCCGCAAACCACAAAGAGACAAACTATCGTCTCCAATAAGTCTCCAGTTCATATCTTTAGCCATTTTCGATAAAAAGGGGCGACAAAATTGCATTTTAAAATCAGGAAATTGTCCATAACTTGGCACCAGAAGTGAATTTTCCAAATTTCTCTTCGGAAGTAACAACTTCATATAATGACACATATTTTGTGAAAGTTTCATTAAAAACCGCTGAATAGTTTTCGAGAAATCGCCTGTACAAAATTTTGTCAAAAAAAAGAATAATAATAATAAGAACTAGAAAAGAAACTCGTTGCGAGCAACGAGAGGTCTTCCGTCCGATTCTGAAAAAAACCCCGCAAAATCGAGCTGAAAAAGTTATAAAACTTTCATGGAAACAAAGGAGATTGAACCCGGGTCGCCAGCATGAAAATCCAAAGCGCTTACTTTTACGCTGTTGGGACCACAGCTCCAAATTTACTTTTATATACTTCTGAAACAGTACATCTGTCTTAGAATAATGAAAGGCGGTCACTATTAATAATTTTGCGCCAAACGCCACAAGTAAATCTTCGCGCCTTTTCTTTCGAATGTCCCATTAAAAAGGTGTGATAGCTTCAATGGAAATAAAAAATAACGTTTTTATAACTAAAATTTCAAGGTAAAGAAATTGTTTTTAACACATTTACAAATTCTATGTATAAATAGATAAGTAACACGAAATCAGCGAAACTGCTATAATTTTTTTACTTTTAAAAATTTTCTGTTTATCCCCATACTGAACTATGCCTATTAGTTAAACTTTCATGAAAAGGTTGAAATGTTTCGCCGAAAAACATGTGTCGCCCTTAGACGGCCAAGGAATCAGGTGCCATTTATGTTCAATAACTTAAATCTATTCTTTGAGACAAGAATATTAATATAAACTCAATTCTTCTAAAAAATGGTTTTACTATGTTTGTCTTTCCTATTAGTTTAATATGACTCAAGTGTGCATGAGCAAAACAGTGGATACGTTTAATACTTATTATATACATCGATATTGTTTCTTAAAACTATTATTTGTAACTATGATTTAAGATCTGTTTTTTCCGTAAAACAAGTGATAGTAGGTATGTATTTCATTTGCACATTTAGTCTTTTCTTTTTCTTCTTTGAGAACCAGCCAAAACCAATTATAGAAGACGTTTGAGACGACCATCAATTTAAACTTAGTTTGACACAGAATTACAACGTAACTACATCGTGATAATCCCCGTATTCCTTTACATTTCATTTATCCTTAATTACTTTCGTTCAAGCAAACGCTTGGCTGCCTCTGAAAACCCCTTTTGCGAAATGTCGGAGTTGACATAGGCAGCCGCCATATTGGACCCGCTTCAGATTTTCAAATGTTAATATCTATAGTTAGAAATTATGAATGTTCAAACAAATTATATAGTTAGCGTTATAAGAACGGTTTCTATTAACATTCCAAAAATAAATGAAAAATATTGAAAAACAAAAAAGTTAGAAAATACGGACTTTTAAAATTCGCTTCCGCTAGCGACCGGAAGTACTGACGACACACGAAAAGGTGATTTCACATATCTAAAAGTCATCATCTATTATCTCTAACAAGTCTCCAGTTAATATCTTCGACCATTTTCGTAAAAAAGGGGGGACAAAAATCCATTTTAAAATCAGAAAACTGTCAATAACTTGGAACCAAAGGTGAGTATTCCAAATTTTCCTTCTGATGAACAAAGTTCATATAATGACGCATAATTCCTGAAAGTTTCATTGAAAACCACCGAATAGTTTTCGAGAAATCGCCTGCACAAAATTTTGGGGAAAAAAATAA
>PRKT01000242.1:102507-127274 GCA_003671525.1 Saccostrea glomerata
AAGGAAATGGACATTGATATTTCAAATTGTGACTTAAGTGAAAGCCAGAGGAACAAGCTATTAGAATTTCTAGGACAAAATCAAGACATTTTTGCCAACGATATGTCAGAATTGGGAAAGACAGACATGTATCAACATGAAATCATCACCCATCCAAACACCAAACCAATAGCATCAGCACCTTATCGCCAAGCACCACAAATTAGAAGAGAAATTGAAAAGCACACTAAAAAACTTCTGAGATACGACATCATTGAAGAATCTACATCTCCATGGCACAGCCCAGTTGTGATGGTGAAGAAGAAAAATGGGCAATATAGAATGGCAATAGATTACAGGAAGCTAAACAAGTGCACCGAATCCATGTCCTTTCCCCTTCCTCGATTCGAAGATGTAGTAGACACTTTAGGAGAGGCAAGTGCCCAAATCTTTTCGGTAATCGATTTAGCCAGTGGATTTTACCAAATTCCATTAGCAGAGTGCTCAAAACCAAAGTCAGCCTTTATCACACATCAAGGTGTATACCAATTCAAAAGACTGCCATTTGGCTTGATGAACAGCCCAATTTCTTTCCAGGCACTTATGACAAAAGTTCTTCAGAATCTTCTATGGAGCACAGCTTTGGTTTACATAGATGATGTCATCATTTTCTCAAAGTCATTTCCGCAACATCTCGAAGACTTAAATGCCGTATTCACTCGACTTCGACAAGCCAAACTCTCTCTACAGCCATCCAAATGCAAATTCGCATGTAAACGGGTAACATATCTAGGCCACATTATTTCCAAGGATGGTATCCAAGTTGATCCAGAAAAAACTAAAGCCATTGACTCCTTCCCTACCCCAAAATCATCAAAACAAGTTAAGTCCTTCTTAGGAGTATGCAACTACTATAGGAAGTTCATTGAAGGTTATGCCAAAATTGCCTCCCCACTAACCCGACTCCTGTCTAAGGATATAAAGTTCTCTTGGGGACCAGAGCAGGAAACTGCCTTCATAACTCTAAAGCAGAGACTAACGTCAGCACCAATTCTGAGGTATCCCAACTTCAAGAAACCCTTCATCATTTCCACGGATGCATCAGATTATGCCATTGGGTTTGTTTTGGGTCAAAAGGATGACAGTGGACGAGAACATGCTATAGCCTATGGAGGAAGACAATTGCATAAGGAAGAAAAGAAATGGCACATCACAGAAAAAGAAGGTCTCAGTCTTGTTGAAGCCATCAAACAATTCAAGCCTTATATTGCAAACTCCAAATTCCTTGTCTATACAGACAACATTGCTTTGAAATGGTTGGACAACATTAAAAACATGAGTGGAAGATTAGGACGATGGTCACTTTTACTACAAGGCTTCAATTTTGAAATTATTCACAAGTCCGGGAAAGCAAATAAAAACGCAGATGGGTTGTCCAGAAGAGATTATGACATCACTTATCATAATACAGCATCACTATCAGAGAATGATGTGCTAAACAGCCTTAATCCTATGACAGTAGATGATCAAAACAAGCTGCTCGGAGTAACCTTTACATACAAATATGAAAATGAAAGACTTTGCAGCATACAACCAGTGGCATCAGTTGAGTGCAATCAGGCACCTCCGAAAGAAGTATGTATCAATCCCGAACTAAAACGTTTACAGCAAAACTGTCCAGATTTTGAGGACATCTACCTGTATAAGTCTACAAAGCAAGTACCTGAGGATGCTGGATCAGCAAGAAGAGTGGTTGCAGAAAGTTATTCATTTGAATTGGTGGATGGCATACTCTATCATTTGTACCAAGACCGAAATCGTGGTGTACCAAGGCACCAAAGAATAATCAAGCAACTTGCTGTGCCCCGCTGTTTAAGAGATGATCTCCTCAAGTCATATCATGATTCCTTAGCTGGAGGTGGTCATCAAGGCTATGAAAGAACCTTTGAAGCTCTGCGTCTCAAATACTACTGGCCAAGAATGTATACTGACGTAGTAGAATACACTACCACTTGTGAAAGATGCCAGAGGTCTAAAAGAGATACCCATGCCAGACCAGCACCACTCCAGCCTATGCCAATAGAAGACGTCTTTAGCCGCATTCACATAGACATTCTAGGGCCTATCCAAAAATCAGCCTCTTCAAAACAAAAGTACAATTATATCCTTTTGGTAGTAGACAGTTTCTCCAAATGGTGTGAAGCTTTTCCAATGTATACAGAAACAAGTAATGAAATTGCCAGCATTCTGTTCAGAGAAATATTCACAAGATACGGAGCACCACGCACAATAGTCACAGACCGTGGACAAGCATTTCTATCAAAACTTATTGCTGCTCTGTGTGAACTTTTCCAAATTACTAAAAAGAACACTACGTCGTATCACCCCCAGACCAATGCAGCCTGTGAAAGAATGAATAGTTTCATACTGCAATCACTTAGAGCATACACTGATGGAAAATATGAAAACTGGCATGAAATCCTCCCTTCCATTATGATGGCCTACAGAATGACACCTGCAACACAATCTACAGGACATTCTCCATACTATCTTCTGTTTGGCAGAGAAATGAGATTACCCATAGATACAGCATTGATTCCTAAAGAAAACATGTCTAGAGACCATCAAAATCATGTCAACAAGATCATAGAAAATCTCAAATTAGCAAAGAAAATTGCAACTGAAAACATCAAAAGACATCAGGAAAAGTATAAAACACAGCACGACAAGAAAGCTCAAATGCCAAAGTATCAGCCAGGAGACAAAGTCATGCTCTACATGCCGAAAGTTCCACCTGGGATCCCACCTAAACTGTATTGTCATTGGTTTGGACCATACTACATTCTCAGAAAAAGGCCAAACCATACCTACAAGCTTGCAAAATGTTTAGATGATAAACCAATCAAAAACCTTGTAAATGCAGCAAGATTAAAAGCTTACAAAGATCCAGAGGATCGACCAAATTATGGTATAGACTCAGATGATTCTGAATCAGATGAAGACTCTGATGATTCCTCCACTGATGACCAACAGCCAACCCATCCAACACCACCTGTCCAGATACAAGTGCAACCAGGTGTACTCCCAGGCCAAATTCGCCATGACAAACAGTTGCAGAAAAACACTAACACCCCAGAGCAGCCTCCGGCACCAGACAAAACCATTAAGACGATATTAGAAGCCAAGCGACAAAATGGTATTACCTGGTACAAAGTAAATTACCACAACAAAAAGGGTGCACAGTGGCGAAAATCTGAATATGTCCCATCAAATCTACGAAACACATTCCACATGGAGAAAACTATGGCAGGAAAGAAGAAAAAGAAACAAAATCAACTAAAGTATTTCAGACCAAACACAGCAAAAACTCTTCCTGATCAACTGGCAGGTCCACAATCCACAACCAACACAGAACAGTCTTCTAGTAATCTGTCCTCATGTCAACATTGTGCTTGCAGTACAAGAACTAACAACATTAATGCTATGGCCTCTACTCATACTTATAACACTCAAAAACAACAAACTGATGGTATACCAAGACAACCCCACAATGTGGCAATATGTCGATTTTGCCCTCCTGAAAAGAAAAATGCTGTGCATAATGTGCATGTCAATGCAGTTGGTTATGACTACGAACAAGTTGACAAAATTCTAGGTGCAAGAATATTGGACGAAGAAGTGGAAATTCTATGCGGTAACAGAAATGGAGACAAACATTGGGTTCATATTCATGACACAGGACCAGGAATATCCCGTCTTATCCTTTTGGAAAATGAAAGAAACTTGGATAAATTGTTAGAAGAACTGGATAATGGAAGACTCAACAGAAATAACTTTGTTTACCAAAATGTATCACACATCTCTGAAATTCGTAAAAATGTAAATGGAGGATGGATGTATAGGGTGAACTTTAGAAACAATAGGCCAGCCCTTTGGAGCAGGATGGAACACGGCATTCCATTGATGAGAGTATCCCAATTCCTAAATTACATTTCACAACAACGAAATCATGTTTTAAAAGCGTGTGAGGATAATTAACAAGCATAAACCAAGGTTTCAAAAAACAGTCACAATCAGTTCACACTCTGAAATGCAGTCTTTTCTACACCAAAAATATTCTACTACACATGCAATCTCTCCTATACCACATTAATATTTTTCCTTGCATTTTACTTTTATTCAAATTAAAGATAGATTTAATAAGATATTATTTAGTTCAAGATTAGGTTTCGACACTTCACTAGAGAGGAATAAAAGCTGTTCCTTAGTGCTAGTTTGGGAATAAAGCTGGCCAGCATCTCCAAACAATTTTCTTAATTTAGCTCTTATTGCTCTCCAGTTTTCAAAATCTAATTAGAGTTTGTGCTTATTTTATAATTTATACAGTTTATTACTATTCATTCATTCTTGTAGTTGCGGGAACATTTCAGCAGTTAAATAAAATGCATATATAATGTACTGGTTTTAGGTTAATTACCATCTTTTTTGGTGAATTTTTCTACCTAATACTATTCCAGTTCAATGCATTAACTACATAGGTTCTTTAGGCAAGATGAATGTCTAGCGCTTTAAAATGTTTAGGAGTGTTTTAGGCTCAGTTGTGTTTGATGTATGTCGTGTACTTGTGAATTATGTGCTAGCTGGACTTGTTCCTTAAATTGCTGGTGAACAGTACAATACATCAGTACTCCTGTTGTCTTACCTTCTCTTTATCATTTAGTTACATGTGTAGGAAAAGTATAGGGTGTCATTTGCATAGTTATTGCTGTTGTGTCCTTTTTGGATTGTGATTGTACTTGTTAACCATTATAATTGTATCATAAGATTCCATCCTAGATTATACCAAAATCATCCCCATTTCTATCATGTACCCATTAAAAGAACTTTCCAGATTCCTAACTGACCGTTACTTGATGAAGACCAAGGAACCAACTTTCTTTCATCCCAGGTGACCTTCCAGAGCAACAGAATATAGACGTAGTGTTTCCAGTTCCGTGTGATAAAAACGACGAAAACCCTGTGTTCTAAATGTAATCCTATTCTATTGGTGAAGTTATATGAAATTCATGTGCACAAGATTCCGTGCCTTTACATACATGCCAAAAAGATATATCCCATGCCGAAAAACAATTCTAAATATGATGACTGTTGTGGAAAGTATTACTGAGCGTATAGATGTTAGAAGTGAGAACAATCAAACTAATCTGGTTAATTATCAAGAACTGTTTTCCATGAAGAATGATGAACATTGAGTGACTGACTTTCTATGTGAACATTTTGTTTCTTCAAGTTTTATCATCATATATAACCATAATAGACCATTCTTATGTCCATATATTTAGATGTACAAATTAATGTCTTGTTTTTAGTTTTTTTTTAGTTTTTCATTGTGTAGGGTCTGCTAGTCTGCAAACTTTTTTTCAACCTATTTTTCTTTTCACCTCAACACATAGTTTCATTATAAATTTTACAGGAGTAAAATTAGGTGGGCGAGAGGGATGTATAGCCACTAACCAAAGAGTTAGGGGTCTTGCATAATTTATATTTTTGAATATTACAATATTTAGATTTCTATT
Source organism: Saccostrea glomerata (assembly GCA_003671525.1). Classification (NCBI taxonomy): domain Eukaryota; kingdom Metazoa; phylum Mollusca; class Bivalvia; order Ostreida; family Ostreidae; genus Saccostrea; species Saccostrea glomerata. The sequence continues at coordinate 108,063 of PRKT01000242.1, forward strand.
TAAACTACAGTTTTCTATTCTATTCATTGTAGCATTTAATTGATACAAATTTCCTTTAAGTTTTTAAGTTAAGCAGATGGCTTGTAAATACTACATCTAGTACATTGTTATCTGGTCTTTGAAGTTAATTTAGTTAATCCCCTGTGCAATTATCTTTGTGACCCTGAAGACAGTATAGGTGTCATAGTAATTAACACTTTACCTGGACATATAAATCTATTGTAAAGATGTCAAAGAATCTTGAGTAAATCAAATAATCACTCAATTTACCTTAAGGCTAAGATTATAATTTATCAAAAAGAACAAGCAGAGGGCGGTAGTAAAACACTCACATTTCACATAATAATTTATGTGGTGGCCACCAAATAATAAGTGGCGACCGCCAGATATATAAGTGACACCCGCCAAATAATAAGTGGTGGCCACCATATTTATAAGTGGCGGCCGCCAGAGAAAATATTTTTCGTACGTGGCACCAACGGGCTTCCGTACATATATACATTTCTGCTTTTCATTTATTGTTGTTCAATTGAGTCTCAAAAGATTGTTTACCTTAATAAATGTTGTTTGTGTATCAAAGGTTGCAGGAAAGGTAATGATCGATGTAATAATGCCCAAGGGGTGAGGTGAGGGTGGAATGTTCAACCATTCTTCTTCCATCATTTCTTTTCCTTTTCCTTCTTTTCCTTTCAACCGACCTACAGTACTATTCCTTCCCAATCTTCCTAAAAATTCCATTTTCTCTCCTCCTCTGTAAATCCACCTAACCTTCCAAAGGATAAAAATAAAAAAAATAAAAAAAGATTTCAAATTAATTTAAATTGCTATACCCTGACTTTCATTGCTTTTAAAAATGTTGGTCAATTTATTGGTTTATAGATACTTTTTGGAAATACTATCTACTCCACTGGAATTTCTTACTCTACAACCAACTCACAAGCACCTGACATCAAAATAAAACAAATTTATTCAAAGAAATGTCTTAAAAACATTTAAGGGGGGGGGAGGGGGGAGTAGATACATGCATTGCATATATTTGTCAGTGTACCCGGTGTTTCTACCCATTTTCACATTCCTTATTTTGGTTCATAATAATCTAAAGCTACACAATATAAAATGTATATACAGCTTGCATTCCTGATCGAAATATCCCAGGGGTATACTCTTATGCGCCCCAATCGATAGATCAGGGTATAAGCTACGTATATATATATATTTTTACCTTTCAAGGGGTCCACCCAATTTGACCTTGGAGTTTGACCTTCTTTTACAAAACATACTACACTTTAACCTTTGTCATAACTTTTGAACATCTAGAGCTACTAAGGGCTCTCATCCTTCACATGTGAATTCTTATTCATTGTGACAAGACAAATATTTTTGACCTTTTGACCTTGACCTTAGAGTTTGACCTACTATTTAAAAAAATTAACCTTGGTCATAACTTTTGAAAAGTTATACGTGTTAAAAGAGAGCTATCATATTTCACAGATGTATTCCTTGTTTTTCTTTTACTTCAATACTTGAATGCTTTATCATCTTTTTATTTACTTCCTTTAGTAGTTTACAGACATCCAAGTCAATAGAACTTCTGATGAAAATATAGATTTCCTTATCTACATTTTAAAAATGATTTTTAAAAAAAAATGTTTATTCAAGATTTTCGCTATTACGAGTGGATATTGAAAAGCGCGGAGCTGGGATAGGGAACCTCTGCAACATGCTCATGATTTCTGAATGTTTTACTGTGCTTTACACGTGTAGATACTATGTTGACATACATTGCTTTCAGATATTATTAATTTTTTTGATATATAATAACAAAAGTCTGAATCAGTTTTACCACAAAATGGACCAAGTTCTTCTGCATCCCTCTTCGAATCAAATCGGGATCGAGCTACGAGGACAAATCACAGTAAAGCTGCAAAGATATAGTGCAGCAGGTGATTGAAAGAATTATTTAAATATCACGTGCAGGTAGTGAAATAAAAGCAAAGTATCAAAACAAATGAGAAATTGATTCAAGGGTTAATGTTTTAAGTCACAGAAAGACTAAAAAAAATTGTGTTTAGCTTCTCTCTTTAGAAGGCCTTAAATATTAATGCGCAGATGTCAACAAATCAGATTGAGCGATGGGCTGAGCACCGAGGAGGAGTTATGAGACTACATGTGGTGTTTTGTTTACATACACCAACGCATGCACGCGTATTCACTAGCGGCGCGTGAATTGTAAACAGCGCATCTTGGATTGATGTGCGAACCACAATGCTAATTGCAGGAACGGTCAACGCAGGACAGAGAGAATGCGAGCGGCGCACCAGATTTCATTACTGGGATATTTACCTGACCCTTTTATTGATTAATGTGACATTTCATTTAAGTTTGGGGACTTTGACAGATAATGACATTTTAATTAAAAATTCTGGTGTGGACGTTCTTATTGGACGCCATGTGTTTGTTAGTCCAGATAATGATTTAAAGATTAATGTGAGTGAGAGGGACAGATGCAGAGTGACTGTGTTGCAGAGTGATCTTTTGTCTCAAGGACCAGGGAAATTGCAGCCTCAAAATTTTCCATGTAATTTCCCTCAAAATTCAGTTCAATACATTCACTATGGAGCCAAAGAACCCAAAGAGGATTATCTTCATTTAATGATTCATTATGAATCTGCCAACCAATCTTTAATCATTCCAATAATTTTTCATGTGAAAATTCAAAATGTGCAATATCAAATAGTGACTAAGAATACTCCTCTTAATGTAACTAAACTTACAGGATTAAGTAATTCCTTTTCTGATAGCAATACAGGTTTTTCTTATGATAGAGACAATCAGCGGTGCAAAATAACTCTGTTGTCCCAAGTTTCAGGATTACCACGCTGTGGATACATTGCTAATGACACTTCAGAATTTGTTATGGTTGACTGTGATAAATTTTTACAACTTGACATCATCTACAAAGTTTTTGACTCGGCAAGCTCATCTAATAGAGATTTTATTCCGCTGGTGGTTGAAATAACAGACACTGATGGTGATTTGATGTATCAAGAATATTTTCATAAGCCGATCATTATTGAAGGGGGTCTCCAAAATACAAGACCCCAGCCTAGCTTTAATGCACTTCTAGTCATGGATGTAAGTCAGGGAAATGCCATTGATCAATTTATAATGACATCAATTTCATCAAAAATCCTAGCAGCAGAGGATAAGGAAACGCCAGCTGCCCAATTGATTTTCAATGTTACCAAACCCCTAGGACCTGATCAAGGTGAATTAGTCAGCACTAATGACAGGAATCAACCACTTAGGTCATTCTACCAAAAAGATGTTTTTGATTTGAGGATTGCTTACAAACCACCTAAGACTGACTCAGACAAAATAAGGTCTTTCCAAATTGAACTGCAAGTAATTGATGGAGATGGACTAAGATCTGCACCTTTTACCCTCCTTATTTCTGTCAAACCAATGAATACTCTCTCTCCCATTGTCACTCTCAACAGGGGGGTTCAGATGTTTGAAGGGCAGTCCCGACCACTTCACACAGAAAATCTCCAAATTTCAGATGAAGACAATTTAAGTAATGTTAAAATTTTTGTAGTAGATGGGGTTAGGCATGGTGAATTAAAGATTCCTGGGAGCCGAAATTATTTCACTCCAAAAGACCTGAAGGATGGGACAGTGATTTATAAGCATGATGGTACAGACACTTATAGTGACAATATTGTCTTCAGAATGACAGATGGGACACACAGTGTGGAATTTCTATTTCCTGTAACTATTTACCCAGTAGATGATGAATCTCCAGTTTTAAGTTGGAACACGGGACTTGATATTAAAAAGGGGCAAATTGTGGAAGTTAATAAATTTGTTTTGAGTGCCACAGACGTTGACAGTGAAGATGCGGAAATCCTCTTTATACAACAGCCTCCTTATTCAATGATTGGCAGATTTCTTAGAAGACAGTTTTCAGCACATTCAGATCAAACAAAATGGCAGTACATAAATGGAGTTTACCAACAAGTAGCCAATGAATTCACACAACAAGAAATAAGTGATGGCAAAATATTCTATCAACATTTTTGTCCAGGTATGACAAGAACTGTTGTAGATAGAATAAAATTAAAATTATCTGATAGAATGGACCCACCTAATCTGTCGCAAGAATATACTTTTATAGTGAAAATTTTGCCCGTAGATGATACACCACCACGTCTTGACGAAGCCACTCTCCAATTAAATGTTATTGAATTTCAAATGACTGTTATTAAGAAAAAGAATCTGAAGTACACAGATGAAAATACTATTGACAGGAATCTCAAATATCAGATCATAAGACAACCTTACGATACAGATGAAAATACTCGACTACCAGCAGGGAGATTAGTGCTCTGTGATTCCCCATCAGAGGGGGTCTCCAGTTTTACTCAAGCTCACGTCAATCACCTGAAAATTTGCTATGTTCCACCAAACAGAGAACTAGGCTTGACCAAAAGAATTATATTTTTTAATTTTAATGTAGAAGATATGCACAGGAATATTCTGCGTAATGAACAGTTTCAAATTATTATTCACCCTAATGACAATAAACCACCAAGAGTTCAAAACACAGGCTTTCATGTTTTGGAAAATGGAGAATTTGCCATCAATCAAAATACTTTTAAAATAAGTGATCCAGACACTGAGAATTCTTTGTTGAAAATCATTATCACCCAATTACCAAAACATGGAGTTCTAAAAAATCTTCAGCAACCTCTAATTCAGAATGACAGTTTCACACTGAGAGATATAGCAAGTGGAAACATCATTTATAAAAACTCAGGGGATGAAGCCACAAAAGACAGTTTTAATGTGTACGTCACAGATGGTATTCATCATGTACCTGCTTTCATTCCAATCAAAGTTGACCCCGTGGATGACGAGTCCCCGTCTTTTGTGGGGGACCAGTCCAATGTCCTGTTCATTACGATGCGGATAAATGAGGGAGGGAGCACAACAGAATGGAATAGACAAATAAAGGCAACAGACCCTGATACCAATGATCTGGATCTCACTTTCAAAATAAAAAATCGTCCAAGAAAAGGTAGAATAGTGATGAACAAACAACTTGTTACATCATTTACCCAAAAGAATTTGATAGATGGCATTGTAGTTTATCAACACTTAAGTAAAGAAATAGGGATGGGGGAGACTAATGATAGCTTTGTGCTTGCATTAACTGACAATACGGAGGGATTTGTAGTACAAAACAATAATGTTAAAACTGTGGAGGTTCTGATCCAAATTTTACCTGTCAATAACAAAGCCCCTGAAATCATCTTTGGAGCCCCTTATGGGGTCAAGGAAGGTGAAAAGTCTCCCATTTTACCTCGTCACGTGGACGCCATGGATGAGGATACTTCATACAGTTTCCTTCAGTGTGTCATTACCAGGCAGCCATCGTTTGGGTATTTGGAGAACATGGCACCTGCTCCAGGATCTGAGAAGTCACAACAGGGTATTCCAATCTCTGCTTTCTATGTGGAGGACTTGCGACTTGGAAATATTAACTATGTCCAAAGCGTGCACAAAGGAGTTGAGATAAGGAAGGATGAATTTCGCTTTCGTTGCAATGATGGAACAAATCAATCCCCTGTCAATACTTTTCCGATTGTTGTATATCCAGAAAATGACGAGGAACCTGAGGTGTATATCCGTGAATTTATAGTAATGGAAGGAATGGAACTTAAAATAGATGCTCCTATTCTGAAAGCTGTAGATAAAGATGATCCCCCAGGGTCCTTGACCTACATTATCTCAAGGCCACCCATACATGGTCAGATTGTACAACAGAGGACTATTGCAGGAATCTTTCCTGTCTCTAGTTTTAATGAGAGTGACATAGCGAAATCATCCACCATTATGTATAAACATGATGATTCGGAAACGCTGAGGGACTCCTTTGAATTTATACTTACAGACGGAAAGTTCAATATTACCCGCACTGTTCCAGTAATCATTTTACCCTTAGATGACGAAACACCTAGACTTACTGTGAATAATGGACTAGAAATAGAAGTAGTAGGAGGAAGAAAACTCATAAACAACAATCATCTGAGAGCAGAGGACATAGATTCAGAAGATTCAAATATTACTTTCATAATTAGGGCCTATCCAAAATATGGATATGTTCTAAAGAGGGGAAATGATGGTGTAGTGAGAAATTTAACTTTACACATGAATTTTACTCAATTTGAAATTGATAACAATAGAGTCTGGTATGTCCATACGGATACAAATAGTGGACAAGATCTAATTAAGTTTGATGTAACAGATGGCCTAAATCCTATAGTGGACCGTTACTTTCATGTGACCATTGCAGAATTGGACACCATTTATCCCCAGGTGATCAGCAGAGGGGTGCAGTTACCAGAGGGGGGATTTGTAACATTGACTACTGATATGATTGGAGGCACCGACATCAACTCTCCTGATGAGGACCTTAAGTTTACCATAACGAAGGCACCGATTCATGGCTTCCTAGAGTCAACGGACAAGCCAGGAACTCCAATACTGGTTTTCACTCAGCTAGACCTAGCTGGAAGTAAGATTCGATACGTTCATAATTCTAATTCGGAAATCAAGATGGATGGCTTTCAGTTTGAGGTGACTGATGGGAATAATCCTGTTACAAGGACGTTCAGAATCGCTATCACTGATGTAGACAACAAGAAACCTGTGGTCTTCTGCAATAATCTGAGAATGCAGGAAGGAGGAAACAAAATCGTAACCCCGTTTGATCTGAGGGTAGAGGATCTGGACACGCCCAATCAGAAAATCACATTCTACATCACACAAGTACCACTACATGGCAACATTCTTAAAAACTTCTCACAAACTGTGAACACGTTCACTTACGAGGACATTGTGAATAACCTTATAACGTACCAACATGATGGAACAGAGACAACTCGGGATGAATTCTCCTTCACCCTCACTGACAATACTAATGTGGACTTCTATGTTTTGTCTGATATGTCCATTCCAACCAGGCTTCCTCAGACTTTAATAATTGAGGTGGTACCAGTGGACAATGGAATTCCTAGTGTGTCTGTTAATAAAAGAATTACCTCCCTTGGCTATCTACCAAATGGACATATAGGGGTGAAACTGACGAGAAAGGTACTACAGGCAGAAGACCGGGACAGTACAGACGACAGCTTGACGTTTCTATTGACAGTTCTTCCACAGCATGGTTACCTTGTCAACGCAAGGAAAGGAATCGGAGCCATCAACTCCTGGACTCAAGGTGAGGTTTTTTGAATTTTGACAATAGTTTTGTGCTCATTTTATTTAACAAGGGCAGAAGTGGAACATCCCCTCACAAAAAACCTATTTATAAATCAAGGCAGCATTTGGCATTAAACCCATTGGAAATTATGTGTTGCTTCCATTTTGCACAAAGGACGAACTAACCCAACCATTCACACAAACACACAAAAGTGCATTACTCTATCCCCTCCATCCCTTGCAAAGAGATGATAAATTAATAAATTCACAACTCAGAATTATGTTATAGAGTACACGAAGTAAAGATGACTGATTAAAGAAACATGAAAGTTTTGGTGAATTAATGAAGACTTATAAGTTTATTGTAATCAAGCTAAAAAAATCCATTGGAACAACACAAATTTGGAGCAGTGGAAACATAGCTGACTTTTGATAAAAACATTAGGGTGGATCAGGTGACATGGAAGAGTAAACATCCCCTGTCCAATCACACCTACATGTGTTCCTCATCATTACTGGGCAAAGGAGAAACTCTTTTACAATTCAGTAGGAAAATATTAGGTCATTTTATTGACCATAGAATTTTGGAAATGTTGACTTTTAAATGGAAGTCCTTGTATCCTTGTTCCATCAGCTTATTTATCAATAACTAGTCATGTTTTAGAAAAAAGTTCCTACATAGAACATTCTCTTGTCTTTTGAATCAACTGTGGGATATAAACTCCACATGCAGGGGCTACATAAATTAAGGAATTTGATGACAGAAAAGTAGAAGTCATCATGCTTATGAATAAAATAAAATTTGTATGAAATGTAAAGTAATTTTTCTTAAATTTTGATGTGTCCATCAGAGCTACTAATTTGTCAACTAGTATGCCAAAACCTTGTGCTACATCTTCTAAAGCTTATATTCAGCAGTAAAAATAAACATCTTTTCCCTGTATATAACCCAGAATAATCAGACACACACAAAATCAAGATGTAGATATTTTTTCAAACAAAAATTTCCTGAAAGTGAAATGAATGATGTAGATAAATCAAGAGTAGTTTCTTGAGAATGATGGCAATTAATTATGCTTATCTTCATCACAATTTGTTTGGAGAGAGACTGTTATCAATATGGACAAACAATGATAAAGTTCATTTAAGACAGACAGTATGTAACAGTTTTACCCATTTATAAAAGAAGTCTGTCTGAAAACATTCTGTTTATATTTCTTTCTGGGAGTGTTGCTTATTCAGTCTTTCTGATGTATCAGGTGGAATATTTTGTTACCCCATTTAACAAATTGGTAGAATAACGTAGAGATTGAGGTACATGTACTCTCAGGTTCTTGTATATGTTATAAAAGGAGACAATGCAATAGTTACAATAGCAAGAGAAATATATACAAGCTCATTTGCTCTGTGTTGTTTTTACATGTCTCTTGTGGTTTACAATAGTATATTCAATGTGAAGTGCTTGATTTATTTAGGAAAAGTTCCAAATCGCCTTTCCCACAGGGAATAAAACACTTTTATTTTTGTATCTACAATTCATTCTTGACCTTTCCTTTCTTCAAGAAAGTAGTGTTTGTATTTTTTCACTTTCAGGAAGAAACCTGCCTTTTATCAAAACTTCTAAATTCTTTGCACTGAAATTCTGCAGTGCAGTTCCTGATAAGTATAGGAGTATTCTTATTATAGAGCACGGCATGTCCCCAGTAATTATAAAGATTAGGGAACCCCAGGCGCTAAACAACTTACACATGTAACAATCCCTCTTTTTCTGAACACCCAAATTATAGCGCAATACTGTTATCTACATGTAGTAATTTTTCATAGCAATTTCTATCGCTCGAAATTATATATTGCAAGAATAAATTTTGTCTGAAATTTTACAAAGCAAATTTGCATTTAGATTAATTACTCGGTAATGAAACAACAGCTGTAGTGCTAAAGAAATATAAAAACTAGGAGTGCTCAAGTAACCTTATGTAACTTTTAAGTTTCTTTCGTTAAAAATGTGTGAATTGTACATGTATTGTTTGTTAAGATTGATGAATTTGCACACATAGTCTATGTTTGTATCTTGAGTGTTCCCATTTCAAAATCATGCACAGCAATTATGTATTTAAAATAAATGCAGAATGGATTTGAAGAACTTTATTGAATGGATTTTCTGAAGTGTTTAAGAAGCGTCAAGATAGATATCATAATTTTTTGTTCTATTGCAGCTCATTTATACATTGGAATAGCATATGCTAGACTTACGTATCACTTGCATTTCTTAGCCAATATAAGGGTAATGTTTAGAAAGAAATGCTTTGATCAAGTATCATTTGCTAAATGTTCTGATGGACTCATTTCTTGTGTCTAATTGCAGCACATTAGTTGATGATATAGATAATTATTGTAAATAATATATACGGTTAATGCACTTCAAGTTTTATTTGAGGACTGCTGTGTTGGAACTGTTATAGTATGATTGTCTTTCTGTATAAATACACACTACAGTATTTCGGTTAATGTACTTTTGATGGTTTTGTCTTTTAGTTCTAGCTGTTTCAGTTATGTTTGTAGAATTGTAGGAGATCTGCCTATGTCCCTGGTGACCTATATGTCATCTGTTTTAAAAATTACAGGGATATTCTTTATTGCTAGCGGAATTTTAGTCCGTAATTATAGGGAACTCATAAGAATGAGTGTAAAACTGTTCACCCAGTTGTGTGGAATGTATTTAATAACACGGAATATCTTTTTTATGGTTGCTACGTTGCATTTGAAGGAGTTAAATGTTGTTTTAATAAACTGAAAAGTACATAAACAAATATTTATTGATGGAGAATTTGAAAAATGACATTCTGTCTTCCTGGAGCAAGAACAAAAAGACTTTTGTAATGCACAGTTTTTAAGTACACATTGAAATCTATTTTCTTGCTGTGTCAGATGATGAATTCAAGATTGTGACAAAATACGCTGTCAGGACCTTGTGAAATGTTTTATAATACACGGTCGATTCCTGCAATACTTTGTCACAATCAGTTAATTTAGCCGATATCATTGCAATTTTGGTAAAATTTGAAAAATATATTTTTCGTCATGTCATAAACCTTTAAGTTCTAAGTTGTAAAAGAAATATTATAGCTTTAATCATCGCAGCCTGTGTTCTTGTACTCTGCTGACTGATTGCAGATGTTGGGAAAAATCACCGTAATTATCAGTTTATGACAGATTATTGAGGCAGAGCAGATTTTGGAATAAATGTATTATGAATTTTATGAGGATTTAATTGAAATTGACTTTGAGAAAGTTCAAACACTTATCAGTATTGCACCTGTATATATATTTTTTCATCATATTTCTCTCAGAATTTTTTTTATTATCAAAATGAGATGTTATCAGTTTTTTCGTTGAATTTATTTTACACCAAAAAAATAAAGTTCAATTACCTTAGTACCTTGTAAATAAATTTAAAATTTTTCAAGAATTTGATAACTTTATCATAGACGTCATGACAATATTTTTTGGTATTAGTTTATGAAATAGAAAAGCCATCCTAGCTAGTCATTTTTCTCCAAATCTGTGAAATATAAACTCATTTTAGTTTTTATTTTTTCAGAGGACATCAATGGAGGCCTAATCTTCTATGTGCTGAATCCCTCTTCTAATGCCACGGCTGATACATTCTTCTTCAAGCTTCGAGATAAAGGTACAATCACTTTATTTTACACATGCTTATGATCAGAATATCAGACCTTGCATAAGGTGGGGAGAAAGTTCCAAAATAGAAAGTCAAGAAAAAGGAAGAATCCAGCCATATAATTGAACATTGTACCATAGATATGTGTTCTCTAAGTTTCATATGGAGTGTTTCAATTCTCAAATTGATAAAATCTCTTGCCTTTCTAGTTTCAATATAAAATAATTTAGGTATAAAATTTTTCTTTGCTACCAATTATTATTCACTACTGGTACAGTACCAGCCCTATGCTCCCCAAGGAGCAAACATATGAATTTGTCAAGTAAGTCACAGGTACAGAACCATATGAGAGTAGACATGTACCTAGATATTTTTGTCTAGAAAGGGGATGACTTAGATTCCTCACTGATCTCACTTCACTTATCCTGAGTGGTATATGTTCTCTAAATGAATCAAATCAGGTTTATTGGGATAAGGAAAGATGTTGTTGAGTTTTCTAAGACTGTCAATTTAAGCAATGTCAAGACAAAATTTTGAAGTTCAAACAAAATGATGAAATTTTGTTCTCACATCACAAATTTTTTTAAATGTTAAAATTTTACTGATTTAGAAGTGTTAAAATATTTGTGTATGACTGTAGTGCAAAATATTAAGTACCTTTCATTGATTCTTTAAATTTCCAATGATGTGTATTATGACTTTGAAAATTTTTTTTAACAGATGACCCAGTTTAAATTATTCTTTTAGATTTTCTTATTGTCCGATTCCCATGCTTGCAATTGCCTATTACACAAAACATTCCAGAGCAGTGTTGATTAGCTCTATTAAGGCCTGGTTAAAGATTTTATCAAATGTAATGTATAGTATCAAATATCCTTCAATGGCCCAGTATTATGGCCTGTATTAGTATTTCATCGGTGGATCCAAGGTTTTCCCTTTAACTTGTACCAATAAAAGTTATGGATTTCATCCAACTTCTTAATGCACTTTTTGAATTTTGTTTGATTTTCTTTGGGAGGTCTACTGGCAGCGGAACATTTAGGAGCCATATTGTTACACTTCTGGGACATGAGAATGAAAATATTTTTAAAGAAAAAAATCTTTGCATTTTATCAGAGAAGGAAGTTATATGTGCTGACTCATTTACGAAATGCTTCCAGAAAATCTCTAAATCAATAATTTATACATGTATTTATACTAGTTACAAGGTTTTTTGCGCTGGAACAAAATGAGGATTACGGAGATAGGACCGCGGGAGATAATTTTATCGCTGGTTTGTCAATGGATTACCTCGACTGTTTGAAGTCGGCCATTTATCTTTGTACTTTGTCTGTCATCAGCATTTTGGATGTTTATCTACCATCACAAAAGTTGTCAACATATTTTCAATGTAATCAGGGGGAAAATTTCTTTAGATTTTCAACACTTTTTTCATCAAAGATTTTTTCAGCCCTGTTTATTGTAACTTTTTTTTTATCAAAGATAAAATTTATGAAAGATTAAGTAAAATCAGATCAATGCCCTTTAATTTCATGATTCGTTGCCAACTTCTTAAATCTTTAAGAGAAATAAATATTAGTTATTGATTCATTTATTTTTATTATTTTTCAACTTTTTTTTTTAATACATGAAGAAGAAAAGGAATAGAGAGTCTCTAAAATTAACCTGACAAGACAAATGCATTCAATCAGAATGCATGTATTTTAGAGTGAAACCAGAGGCCTTACCTAAATGGATACCTATTATAGCAGGAGTGGATCCTGAATTTTTGTATATATTAGAAATTGTACTGCAATCATAACACTCCTGCACCAGGGAGAATTATAAAATAATTACTCAGTAAATGTACTGACTGTTTTGGTGGAGTGTAAATATTTATGTAGCTTTGAAGTGGTTAGGAGATACAGGAAAGAGATTTCTATGTCAGTTAATCTGAACTGACAGTTACTAGATAACATGTGTGTCACTGCCATGGAGTAATTAACTGACACAAGGGGAGATAATTACTTACACATTAAATGTTCATCAGAGACTAATGCTGTTGAATGTTGGGCTCTTCCCTAATTTTGAAGTTGTTTGAGGAGAATTTTAAGATCAGTTCGGATGGGGATAAAAATATATTAGATATAAAATATGAAATTATGCAAGCTTTATGATCAAGAACAAGAAATGTTTTATAAGTCTGGTGAAAACATTAATGGAAATTTGTAAGATTTACATGGTTCTTTGAAGATTGATTTGTATGAATGAAAATGGCTGATGTGTTTCTTTATCTGAATAAAAGCAGGTTCACTGTATTTATTTGATGTAAAGGAAAAAATAATAATCACACACCCACAGTTGAAGCTTCAAATGTTGCATGATGAAAGAGAATAAATAAATTTGCGATTTGAACAAATAGCATAAGAGAATGGCTTGATACTCATCTTTTCAACTTGATATTTTCCATCAGATCTGTTTCCTCGCAATCTTAATCCTAGATCTTGAAATTTCATTCAATCTTATCTTTGAATATCCTGGAAATTAATTTTCTCTATCAGTTACATTACATTTTCTCTTGATATGGAGCAAAATATATCTGTGGGAGAAAAGTATTATTTTAGTATAAAGCATCTTAAATATGTGGAATCATTTCCATCGAATCCCTTAGATGCTTACAATCTATATATGATCAATAGATTGAACTTTAATTTAATTGTTACATGAAATAAAGTACATGTATAAACCATGGAGTAGTTACTGTATATCCTTGTAAATGAAATTATTATATAAAACTAATCTGGGAAGCCAATGTACATCAATTCAGTTTGCCGTCTGCAAGAGAAATAGAATAGCTTCCATTAATAACTTTAAAAATATAAACCAGTTTGTTTTAAACAAAAAAATTGTAAAAATCTAGCAATTAAACTATCATTCTCAACATTTTGCCATTAGTTAACAATCAAGATTTTAATTATGAATACCCCAGTTTAACTATATCTTCCTAAAGTTTAAAAGAACTACTTTCATGCCAATAAGTAATTTACCTATGCCTCAGCTAAATGGAGAAAATATTATTTTTTTTGTATTTTTCTGATATATGAAGGTAGCTCTGAATATTCAGCTAACATTCTTTTCAAACCAAAGGTAACAGAGCTTTTTTGGGGGGGGAGGGGGGATATTTGGACAAATGCAATAAAGGAAAATATCTTATTCCACCAAATTAATTATTTTTTGTAGAACAGTCTGGCAGATAATACCAGATGAACAGCCACATTAAGTCCAGAATAAATGTCAGTTAGTAAGAATATCACCATAAAATTCAGCATTTATAGACATAAATTATAGACATAAGGCTGCTGGGTGTAATTTGTTGCTGATTCTGTATCGAGTCACAAGGTACGAGGAATTATAGCGAAAATCCTAACAAAACAGACACTCTGTGTCATTGAACCAGCCATTTCTGACAGATTCTCTCTGAAAAATGATACACATTCCATCTCCATCAAATCTTCATGTAGCACTCTGCCAATTCTGGTTTTCTCATGTGAATATTGATATGACTTATTGGATACATAGATTCTCTTGTTGATAGATGCTTGGTTTGTTCGACCTAGTCTCAGTATCGTAGCCATCAGAATTCACTGAGATTTTGTGTCTTCTACCCCTTTTTGATATCATAATAAAGGAAAACAGACATTCTGTTCATTGTAGTTTTTATATTTTTGCCAAAAGGCTCATTGGCAAATGAATTAACATCATTAATACTGTAATTATCCTGATTATGTCCTTATCATTTTAGGAGGAAATGTTTTGCCAAACCAGCCCTTCCATCTTACTTGGTGCCTTATATCTTTTACTGCTGACAGACAGGAAGTGAATGAAACTGACACTTTAGTCATAGAACTACAGAGGAGGGGGCACCTGCAGGAGACAGTCTTTGTCAGTAAGTGACACACCGACCCCAGAGAATCAGAACTTCAATTGTTTTTTGCTAATGAGATTCCATCGATTTGGGAGTGAGTCTGTCAGCCATCCATGCATATAATGTAATGAAAATAAATTATTTTAAATTTCTATTAATTATTAATTTTTTATTTTTTCTAGCTATAACAGCTGTCAATGGAAGTGCCAGACTTGGAATTGATACACATAAATGGTTTAATCCCCAAATCCAATTTAATCCAGGTACAATTATAGACATTTCAGTTTTCTGCACCCCATCTTGGCAGCATCTTACAGGCCATATTGATGACAACCATTGATCTCAGAGACAAACATTTAATGCCAGTAATTGCAGGCCTTTGATCTCTAACTGCCAGCAAAATAAGAAGTCCAATCATCTATTGTGGAGGGTGCTTATCAAATTAAGTTATCACGGGCAACAACTGTGTAGAGCAATAAGATACAATGCCAACCGCTGAATTATCAGAAAAAAATTAACAGCTGCTTATTCTGGCAAAGGTTGACACTGTAGATGAAGAGATGTGATTGTTTTATTGTGCACACCGCAAAGGTGTGTTATATGGCTCTAATAGAAAGGGAAGTGATTCATCGTGCCATGGGTTCATTATTGATTCAGCCAAGCGCAGTCTAATTAACATGTATACCATTGTGTCACTCTGGGTCTGTAAAAACAGCTGCTTCATTCACTGATTGTAATGAAACGTTTGATTGGCTTGTATCAGATTTTATTGTAAATATTTAGCTGTAGGTAAAGAAAACATCCGCGGTAGTTTATGCAAGGCAACAGAAATACACGAAAGCCAGACTATTTCATTGTGCTTTTGCTTGAAGTGAGAAATTGGTATACACATTAGTAAAACATTTGGTAAACAGTTACTGAATTATAATACCTCCGGTTCATTTAGTATTTAATTCTTAAATGTGAGATTTGAATGAAATTAAGAAAATAAATCAGATATAGTTGGATTGATAGGTACCTTTCTGTCCATTTATGAGATACAATCTTTAAGTTTCTCTAGGATTGTATGATATCTTTTTGTTTTGCTCTCTTTCATACTTTTTTCCCTCTGTGTAAAAATCAATGAATATGAGAGGAAACATTTTTAACATTTAATTTTATAAGGACTTGAGCAGGTAGATCGTCAGCTATAGCACAACATTATTTTTACAGGACAAAGTTTAAAAACTTGGACTCTACACATAGTGAATGACAACCAATATGAACACACAGAGAATTTTCAGTTGAATCTGACAGATCCTGTATCCACCATTCTAGAATATCCACAGGTTGCCAACTTTACCATCACTGACCCAGAGGATGGTAATTTTTTCTTTTCAATTTTATTACCGGGGTACTGTAAATCACTTTTTATTTGCGAGAACTTTTATTATCGCATAATTACCCCAGACAATGAGCTTGTGAAAATTTCATTATCGCGTATAAAAGTATTCCTTATGATTTCATAGAGGAATAACAACAATTCGTGAAAATTATGTCTTGATCGCTAAGTAAGATTCAATGACTATCTTGCGAAAATAAGGTGTCGCGAAAATTTAGTGATCTACAGTATATCTAAAAGTTAAGCTTCTTATATATTCTTATTTCAGTTAGCACATTTCAGTTGTAAAGCTTACAATATCTAACAGTTATCATTACAATATTTGCTTGCATCGAACTTGGAATTTGTTTATATATTAATTAATATGAATGACGTATATTTTATATTTGATAGAGCCAGTTGTAGAATTAATGTGGAGAGAGAGACGGGTCTCTGAAGACATTGGAGAAATCTTTGTCCCTGTTCGACGCACCCAAGGTGACCTCAGAGATGAACTCATGGTCATTTGCGGAACTTTGTCAGGTAAAGCAGTAAGATGTTATAATTACTGATACCTCACACCTATACCTGACTTTAAAATGAAAAAAAATAAGCACATAAATCTAATTTTTAAGCTAGTATTATATAGACAAAAATCCTCTATAACAACTGTAGGAAGACATATTTATCAGTAATTAACAAATGATTAAAAGTAACATACTGTTGATCAGTTTATTATCTAAAAAAATATGTATTTAAATTGAAATTAGAAAATTTTTGGCATAAAGACTTTATGTTCATGTCTTTAATTGAAAAATGGTGGGGGAAATATACAGATAACGCCTGTTTTATTTTCATTTTATGAAGGTACAGCAACAGGGACCCCCCCAGGAAAGGTTCTCTCAGGGTCAGACTACTTCAGTCGACCGTTTGATCATCGCAGCGTCATCAGGTTTGGTCCCCAGGAACAGGACCGACTCTGCAGGGTCACCGTCATTGATGATTCTCTTTACGAGGGGGAGGAGAGCTTCAAGGTCGTCCTGACAGATGTCCTTGGTGGGCAGATCGGAGCCCTAAATGAGACCATTATCCTCATTGAACCAGACGCTGAGGATGGTAATTTCTGCTCTAATTTTTAATGATGCCTTGTTTTTAAATTAACAACACATGATAAAATTTACTTTCATTATCAAAATTTAGAAAAAGGAATCTCTTTTTTTTGCATTGCCACCTTGTTCTGATCCAAAGTCAACAGCTGCATATCATATAGGATTCTTTACATGAATTTGACTAGTAGATATAAAATTAAATGTTTGAAATCATAAAACTTTTTATATGCCCCAGTTATTTCTGTTCATTTAAAAATGTAGCAATTTATTTTTGGTGTCATTTATTTTATTGCTGAAGAAAAATCTGAGCTATGTGTACTTTCATAGTTTTTTATTTACCCTAGTTAGAGTACATTAAAACAAAAACAAAGTAATAGTTGAATAAACTTAAATTTTGTTTATACGTGTATGCTTTAAATTCTTATCTAATTCAGGAGGATGAAGGAAATTTTAAATTCTCATCAAAGAGATTATTTTTAGCTTTACATGGAATTTGATATTCAAAAATGACAATCACGTTAAATTGCTGAAGCCAAGCCAAGTTTTAAATCTAGAGTAATCCTTAGAAATACCTTGTAAAACTAACTTTAACGATCCTCAATATTAGTTTTAAAGTTTTTAAGTTGAAAGAGAGCATAGAGATGTCATGCTAACAATATGGAAATAAATATCCTTGCTATCAGCTTTGTATCAAGGGAACAAGACTTATAATTGTATAGTAATTTGTAAACAAAGTTGCTAGCAACTAAGAGTTCAATTCCTATGCAGTAAAATCAAAGGCTGTCAGAGCCTTGTCTTGTGAAAATTGAGAGGACATTATAGGTAGCAAACTTGTCATCATGGTAATTTTTTTAGTAGAAATATTATTTCAATTTAATCAATAAACCATAGGTTGTTTTCTATAAAAAAAAAAAAATCCGGGTATGAAAATTAATCTGCATCAGTTTTGTTGCAAGAGTTTTCAGTAATGATATGACCCATATGGCCCTTTGTTATGCTCCTTTTCTTTGCAAGAAATATAAAACTGAAGAATTAGCATATATTTTCATACAAGAACTCTGTGGGGACACATTCAGTTACAGACTGGTCAGAAGAGAGACAGATTATTACCCATACTATATATTATCATATCCTCGGCTCAATTACAGTATATCACCCAAGATGATTTGATAGATGTCCTGACCTGTTGGGTTCATTTAGATACATTAAACAATGCCCAAGGACGTAATAACATCTGCTATGCATATGCATCCCAAACCATCACTGCATACAAAACGGCATACTCTAAAACCTGGCCTGGCCTCTAAGTTGGCCTGGCCTCTATTTTGGCCTCTAATTTGGCTTCAAACCAAATTTTGGCCTGGCCTCAAAAGTTGGCCTGGCCTCAAATTTGGCCTCTGTAAAAATTTTTGGCCTCAATTTTGGCCTCACTCAAAAATAATTTCTTTTTCAGAATTTGATTGATTTGATTGATTTTTTTATTGGTTTCATTTTTTTCAAAGATTAAGCAGGTAAATAACATATTTCTGTTGATATGTAAATGTGAACATTAAAAGTAATCATGTACTACCACCAATATCTTTTATTTTTTTGATTATCAATCGGTCAGTGTATTTAGGTGTATTTCATTTTAAGATTTGATGACCGGTATTTCATACTGACACACTACCGACACTCTTGCTTAATTATTTAGGGGGGAAAAAGTATCAGCATTTATTTTGTGTTTTCCATATTGTACACATTGAAAAAATCTCTAGTAACAATTCATGTGAGATGTTTGAAAAATTCCACTTGTTAAGTGATGAATCATCACCTTTTACACACTGTAGAGTCTTGTGTTTCTGTTAATATGCCTGCATAATCTTAAATGTGATATATGAATACAGGCACC
>PRKT01000242.1:127637-201686 GCA_003671525.1 Saccostrea glomerata
AAAAAAAAAATCAATCAAATCAATCAAATTCTGAAAAAGAAATTATTTTTGAGTGAGGCCAAAATTGAGGCCAAAAATTTTTACAGAGGCCAAATTTGAGGCCAGGCCAACTTTTGAGGCCAGGCCAAAATTTGGTTTGAAGCCAAATTAGAGGCCAAAATAGAAGCCAGGCCAACTTAGAGGCCAGACCAGGCCAAAGGGGCCAGGCCAGGTTTTAGAGTATGCCCTGCATACAAAACTCCCTGATGAGGAAAATCCTATTTGACTCTCTGGTCAATTATCCTGGCCCCCTTGTCAGTTTTACTACTGGAGATAAAATATATCACCAATTTGCTGGTATTTTGACATTAATTCTGTATTAATTGAAGGAGACATTAGAATGATATGGAGAGGAAAACACCCATGGGATTTATATTTTCAAACATCTAAAGCATTAATTTTCCCCTATGTCTAGACACAGAAACAAGCACCTGCAAATGATATATTTTTTTCATGTATTTCAGTAGAATTTGATATTTTATCATTGAAAAATTAATTTCTTATTAACAGAATGCCAAATGCCATAGATAAAGGCTGCATGTTTTTATCAGTGTGAAGGACTAGATAACTTTTCAGTGTGTGGTCAGGGGGTAGGAGAAGATGAGATAGTGTGAGTTGTAGAAGTCTAGGTGTCAAGTTGATGGAGGGATTTCAGAAATCACATCCCATCTGCTGTTTGCCTTTCACCTCATGGTGTGATTCATGACCGGATAAATCAGAGAGATGAACCCTGTAAAACAAATGTTATGACCACCTGAAGTGAAAAAAGTGTACATAAATCGGAGATGAGCTACTTTTTATTTTCTATAATTCCAAGGGCAGCCCTTTGATGCTATGATTGTTTATATCTGTTAGTATTGCAAATTGTATATTTCTTGGGGAAAAGGAGAATTTTATTGAGGGAGAAGGTGCATATGTTTTACCAATTTTTTTTTCATCTTCATTTATTTTTCTTTTGCTTGTGTGAGATGACCTGGTGAGAGTTTTGTGTTCTGTCAGAATAAAAAGGAATTTCTTGACAGGGGAAATTGACAAAGCTATCTTGCTAAATTCCTGCTGGTTCTTTTTTAGCATTTTCTGTTGTTTGCAAAGTTTTTGAAATAAGTAGTCTTGACAGGCCAATCTAAACCTATTTCCATAAATTTTCTTGGCTCAGTGCACAGGAGGAAAATTCTTAGTCGTTATGGATGTGCTCAGCAATTAACGAATATATTTTCAAGTGCAAACTGGCAAAATTATCTTTTGAATTGCTAAATGTATTGGCAACATGAAATGGAAAACTCAAAATTGATAAAGATAAGATATATTTATCTCCTGCAGTTGTGACTTTTAACGGGCATTGAGTTACTTATGCCACAGTTTTTATGACTTTTTAAGATTGCTTGTGGGGAAGCATGAGTCAACTGCTGTTAACCACAAAAATAAAAATGTGAAAAATTATCCTCATAATTGTTTTAAAAATCATAAAGTCTGCAAATGTACAGGACTCTTAAGAGAAACATTGTTTCATGTTAGAAAATCGAGACAGGTTCAAGTGTTTTATTTGCCCCAGAGATCATGAAAATTCAAAAGGCTATTTTTTTCAATGCATAAAAAACCCGATTTTGATATGAAAAATCATCAGCACCCTGTAGTGAAGAGTGAAGAGTGATGATCGCCTCAAGCCAAATGATGAGAATAGCCACAAAAAAGATGTTTTCAGGGGTTTTGTTATAATGACAAGTTGATAAAATTATCATAGAAAATGAAAATAAGATAGAGGTTATCTGTAACAGTAGATGACTACTTTCAAATCAGCTTTGGTTGTAATTTGTGAGTAGGATGAGCCACTGACAAGCCACTGAGAGCTCATGTTGCCCCACTGAGGATATTTATCAGCTTCTGCCACAGTAACCTCCCCTGTGTAATTTGACCTGAAGATAGTAGAAGTACATTTTTATCTTGAAATTTGTTTCATCTTTGGATTTAGATTAATTGAATTATTTTTTTCTTTAAGGAAGAGATGAAATGTAATTTCGTTGGTTGGTCTTTTCAAACTTTGATAATACAATTAAAATTTGTACCGTAAAAGAAAAAACAACCAAAAAAAAAAGGGAGAAACAAAGAAAAAGACAAGAAACAAAAACATATATTATTAATAAAAGTTTATAGAGTTAAACCCAAGCCAAGAAAATTATTTATGCTGCAACTGTGAAATGCACTGTACAGTACTACCCAGTACAAATCACTTAGTCTAGTATTATCCTTGGCATTTACTAACTGTAAAAGTGCAGTTGATACTTATATCCCCAGTTTTGCCAATATGTGCCCAGTGTAATAGGATTTTAGAGGTTAGGAGCACATGCATATGTAATGGTAGACGACATATTAATTTAAAGGAAACTTTCTTTTTATATATATAATCTTGTTCACTAAACTACCGGTACTTCATAATAATTGCCACTTGTGAAAAAACTGTAAATTTATTGAAATATTGACTAATAGGCCATGAAATATAATATTATGGACAGATTTCAGTTTCAATTGGTTATATTTGCTTTTGACACTAAGATTTTTTTTCTTTATTTAGGAAAAAGAATTTTCTAAAATAAATACATGTATTTGAAGGAGATTTCTGGAATTTCTATCACTAGCAGATAGTTAATTTTAAAATGAATGTACATGATAAGCATTAAAGCCTTTAAATCCCAACTAAAAATGTTTGAAAAGTTAGTTTCAAAATACAAACTTTACAATATTGTAGAGCCCCAGTTTTCATTTGAGAGATCAGAGTATGTGGTTGATGAGAGTGAGAAACAGATAGAGGTGGGGATCCGAAGGAGTGGGACTGACCTCACCAAGCCATCCAGTGTGACGATTCGTTCACGCATGACCAATCCCAAGTCAGCCCAAGGTCAGTAAAAACCCACTTGAATATGATTTTTATAAATTGATAAGGTTGAAACAGATCAGAAGGTTGTGATCTTGATGTTAGAGAGAGAATGGTTGGCCTGTACACAGTAGGTGTGATGTTCTGGCAGAAATACAAACTGACCAACCTCATTTCTGACCAAAAAATAGATAAAATCACACTGTGTGAAATAAAATAGATAGGGAATCAGTTTATTAGTGCAGATAAAACAGCTGATTTGATAACAGATATCTTTTAAACAAGAACATTTTTTTTAATTCTGAAGATAAGAATTTCAGGAATGAAATGAAAAATAAATAAGTAATGGTGTTAATCATTGTGTTTCAGCTGGATTAGACTACATTGCAGTTAATAAGATCTTGGATTTTGCTCCGGGTGTAACATTGAATACAATATCAATCCGGATTCTTGATGACCTTGGGAGACCTCACTTGGAAGGGATGGAGCACTTCCAGATAGTGCTGAAATCTACAATTGGAGGGTCACTGGGGTCTCCAGAAAGAGCCATGGTCTACATCAATGACTCTGTATCAGATGGTAGGAGTTCAGGATTATGTATCATGACTACACATTGTCTACATGCAGATAATTATTTAATTATAAATGAAATGCTGAGTGATGAATTGCTACACAATTTATGAATGACAAGAATTAATGTTTGCAAAAAACTTCAATTTTATTAATATTTTTAAGATTTTTAAATTAAAAAAAATATTAAACAAAAAAAACTTCAGTTTTTTTCTGTGTGCTTTCCATTATTTGTAAAACAATGCATTACCTTAATTTCTCTTTCTGAAACACAATTTTTAGTTCCCTCAATGGAATTTGAAGACCCTGAGTATTTTGTAAATGAGGAGCAAGGTTTTGCTGAAGCTGTAATTGTGAGATCAGGGGACATAAGCCATGATTCCAGCGTGAGATGTTACACCAGACAGTCGACAGCCCGCGTGACCGAGGACTTCCGGGAACGGATGGACACAGACGGATCACTGATCCATTTTCAGCCTGGTTAATACTATTATAATAGCATTGATAAATCGGTAAAATGAAATGAATTTCAAGCTTAATTTGAATACTTTTAAAATGAACAGTTGTATTTTTTTTTTCTTTTTGCACTCTTTGATTATTTCACTTAAAATGAACATTTACACATACCATAAAATTCAATGAGGGGAATCACATTTAAGTTTGAGAAATTCATTAAAAATTATTGAAGTCCTTTTAATGGGAAAATGAATAGTTTAACTTCAGTAGACTTTTAAGTTTGTCTAAATTTACAAAAGTAATTTTTTGTAAGTTCTTACATTCTCATTCTTTTGAATTATAAGACTAGATTAATTGAAACGAGTTAAATCAAGAAAGGTTGAAGTTAAGAATGATTGGCATTCACTGTTGGAACCACGACAGCAATAATGGTTACTGGTGGTAGTGTAAGTTTTTATGTTTGTACGATACCTTGTTGTTACAGGTGAGAGACAGAAGTCTTGCCGAGTGTATATTGTGAATGACAACATGTATGAGCCAGATTCTGAGGTATTTAGGCTAGTTCTTGGAAATCCACGGAGTCTGGCAGCTGGATTAGCAACAGTTGGAAAAACGAACTCAACAACTATTAGGATTAATGATGATTCAGACAGTGAGAGACCTTTTAAACCATTAATATCCTCAATTTATAAACTACATGTACTTTTATTAGTTTTTTTCCTTCTAGAATATTCATATACATGTACCCATATCAGTAGTAGCATTATTCCAATATTGTTTTTTTTTTTTTTTTGTAAGAGTTTTTTTTTTTTTATTTTAGAGCCTATTATTAAATTTTCTCGACCGAGATACTTTGTGAATGAGCCACTTCTACCAGGGGATGTGTCAAAGGTCATAATTCCTGTTAGAAGACTTGGGGACGTCTCAGGAGTGTCTAAGGTTCTGTTCCATACCAAAGATGGCTCAGCCCACAGTGGAAAGGATTACAATCCACTTGCTAAAGGTAAGGACAATAAATGCTACCTGATTTTATATCTGTATTCAAGCATATACTTCTAAAGACTTGTAATAGAATTAAACTCCCCAGTTTGTTTGTTCTTTCCCAACAGAATTACTGTTTAATCCTGGTATGTCAACAATTCATGTGGAGATTTCTATTCTTCATGATGCCAGAAGGGAGATAAGTGAGATTTTTACTGTACACTTGGGACAAGACAGAAATGGAATAGCTGAAGTCAAGGTAAAATAAAAGTTCTTTTGTTAAACTAAGTGAGTATAAAAAAAGATTTAAAAAAAAATCTTAATTTTCAGTTTAATGCAAAATTTGATTTATAGTTACATGTAGTTTAAATCCTGGCTTGGGATAATTCAAAGGGTCATATTATTACATATTGTAATCTGATTTTCTTCTCAAGAAAAGAAGTGTAATTTTAATATTTCATTATTTTTTCTTTTTTAAAAATGTTTATTAATTTTATTTCTTTAATTATGATGATAAGTAAAACTTATTTTTCCCCAGAGGAATGGCCGGGCTCAGGTTGTGATTGAGGAGAAGAATCGGTTGGCTGATGTTGTGTTCCCTCTGAGACCACTAGTAGTATCACTCCGAGATTACGACAGAGTTTCCACGGGAGATGTTCACCCGGTCAACGGGTACCCCGTCATCTGTATCACTGTACGTACAACACTGAAAAATCATACGAAAACCATACTACTGGTATTTAGTGTCATACACGTAAACCATGATGTTTACTCTTTTATGAATTTGAAATGACTAGTCATTCTGATCACCATATTGTGGATTGAGTACATAAATTCTTTTTGTTTCAGGCTTGCAACCCAATGCACCCACAGTACACAGAATTATCTCAGGTTTGTAGGGATTCTAGAATTGACAATAAAGCCACAAGATTTCGCTGGAAAGTTGCTGCACCAACAGAGAAAAATGGAGTGACTCATCCCTTGGAGGATATAAGATCCACCACTTTTTTTGCTGCTACAAATAGAATCACTCTTGATAGTATATACTTTACTGCAGGTGAGTTAAAAGAAAACAGAACATATTATTACATTAAAGTAATATTCATAAATTCCAGTTATTGTGCTCTGTTCGGAAGTTGTATGAAATTGGGGGTCCAAAATTAATCTTTTTCTTTGAACAAATTTGATTGATTCCATAATATATAGTTTAATATTTTACACTGCATATTTCCAGGCAGTAGAGTACAGTGCATTGCTAGAGCCTTCAATTCTGAAGGTCACCCAGGTAAAGAAATGACCAGTAAACAGGTGATCATTGACAATAAGAATGGAATCTGCATGCCCAGGCAGAATGGGTCTCCAGGGAATCAGCCATATCAAGCAAGCATTAGATACCAAGGTAGGAAAACACTAGCTGGTGGGCCAAATATTAACTATACTCAAACCCTTAAAATATTCAGTTCTTTAGCTAAATAACCAAACAAGTAAGGTGTATTAATTTCTCATTTTTAGGTCCTAAAAGCAAGGATCATCCCAACACGGTTAAAATCTCTGTCACTATCCCCCATACTGATGGCCTTTTACCGGTGGTGACCACCTATCAGCCGTCTAATTTTGATTACATCCTGACACCCAGCAGTCTGAGGGTAGCCCAGCATCAGTGCTCTAATTTACTGGATGCTACGGAACATGTGGGAGGGTTCACTTCTAATGTCACTCGCCATTGTAATACTGTAGGGGATGCGGAACCCAATCAGCATAATGTGGACCTACGTTCAGCACCCACTCTCAGGTTTTACAGGTAAACAAAATCTTTTTTAAAAAATTGATGTAGAAATTAGGTTTAATATGTAGGAGTTAATTTTTTCAAATTTTATCACTAGTAAGATGCAAAATGAACAAAGGATCTTAGAAATGAAATTACTTAGTACATTGCTGTGAATATCAGTCTGAGACTTATTTTATTTGAATATCGAATCACTTGCTGCTTTCAGGAACTTGGACATAGAATCATGTGTATGGGAGATAACTGGTTACTTTGGCCTGTCTGAACTGGTGTCAAAGTGTGGAGGTCAAATCAGGTCAGATGGACAGGTCAGTATCCGTCAATTGTGCATGAGCAAACATTGTATTCATGTACAAGGAAGATTTTACCATTCTTTGCTTCTTCAGTGTGTGGATGAATAACATGTAATTGTATTCAAGTGTTAAAGACAAAAATTACTACATGAAACAGAAATAACCAAGTATACAGTAATTTTAAAATTAAAAAGTTTTATGAAATAAGCTTATAATTCCTGATTTTCTCTGATTACAGTCTATTTCCTCTACTCTGTCTGCCATCACCCTGGATATGTGGCTGTATGTGTCCTATGTCAGGTACTCCCTAGTTGTCCCTGGGGCATGGTTCCACCAAGACCACCAAACCGTTCTACCCCTGACCTTCGTGTACAACACTGGTATCATGTGGGGACAAGGAATTGTATCCCCATCAACAGTTGATGTCAAAGGTATCCATCTGAATGTAGATTTTAAAATGTATATTCTGTACTGTCTTTATGAATGCCACAGTATGTATGATTTGCATTCATCACATCTTTCTTCAGTTCTTAGTATTGTATCCAAATGTTGAATGAAACACTGTATTTTAGACCTAGGATGCATCTTGATTTATTTTCAGGGAGTTTGTATCCATCAGCAATGAGAGTTCTAGATGATGGCAGACTACATGTGTCTTTCACTACTAAGGCAGCTTTTACAGGAAAATTCATACTACAGGATACCTCACCACAAGGTAGACAATTTTAAAGCTTAACAAAAAAGTTCAATTTTAAATTGTGGAAGAATGAAGTTTTTAAATCACAGTTTAATTAAGAAAAAATATGGTACATGTATAAGATTTCATATTTCAATTTTTCTGAACTTTTCTTCATGATTGTTTGTTCATCAAGAGTTTGATGAATGTTTACCTTTACAGGTGTACTTACATCATTCGTGACATCACCTGACAACCCAGGATTATCTCTGACACTGCAGCTTCTGGGTGGAGATTCCACTTTCAACCAACCAGAACAACACTGGCAGTTTGAATCTAATTTTGCAGTAAGAATAAATTCTGAATTTTGTATTTAAAAAAATCAATTTTTACAAAATTTGCTCTAAGAATTTAAAACTTTATATTAATTATAAACATTGCAGAAATGTATATCTTTTTATTGAATTTTTTTAGCAAAAATCAATTATGAGTGAATTTGCACAATTTTGGAGTTAACTTTAAATAAGTTTTGCAGTAGAAATGTTTTAAGAATGAGGAAAAACTGAAAATTTCAGCAATATTAAGTCATGCATTTTCCACTGTGTGAAATTTTGTTTTCTGAACCTTTGATATGGATCTGTATTCAAATAAAGCTTTAAGTAATAAAATACATTCACCTTATTTTTGTAGCTTCAGATTTGATATTTGATGCACTAATGTTAAGGAATTCCTTTAAATAGATAGAAGACTACACCGGTGTATACAACATTTCCCTGATCCCCTGCCTGACTCCTGTCCACCAGACCTACATGACTGACGGTCCCTGCTACCCCCAGGCCCCCATCTCTTTCTCCCTCCCTGTCCAGTTCCAGCAGATCAGTGACCCGGTCCCAGCGGAGTACACACTGGACACCGACTTCCACCTGATGAGAAAGAAAGACCAGTGGATGTCTGAGGACCCTGGCAAATACACACAGAACAGGATCTCCTCTTTTGCTCCAGGTAAGACTTTGGCAAATATAAATGAAAGCATTCTTATAGCACTTGCAATAGAAAGCATTCCTTTGTACAAAAACGGATGCTTGAATATTTTTAATCTTAGAAGTTTGCAAGAGGTAGGTTTTTTGCATTAGTCAAATTTTGTAACAATGGAGTAAAAATAGTGAATGGTATTCACAAAAACAAAAAAATTGAGCCCAATTTATTTTGCTTAGAAACTTGAAGAAATGAAGAGTGACAACTGGTTTTTAATCTGTGAAATGAAGAGTAGTAACACAATTTATTTAGATAGTGATGTACATTAATTTGTTTTAATAGGCGAGAAAATCTATGGTAGAATTGACATTAAAAGTGTCCAGAGGATGGGGGAGCATTTACAGGTGTCTCTGGAGAAAGTGTTTATCTGCTCTGGCAAGGACGGCTACATTCCAACATTTGATCCAGAATCAGAACAATATGGCTGCCTCTCAGACTCAGAAAAATTACAATATCATCTAAAAATAATTGTAAGTTTACAGCAGGAATTCAGTTAGGAATTAGGATCCTATGAATTGTATACATATCAATAAAATTTTATTTTTATTTCAGTTTTCTTGTTGATTTAGACCAATAGGTAAGTAATTACAGATAAATATACTTACTTTATTTTTTGGAATTCTAGGACCGCTTGGCTCCTTTTACAGTTGATAAAGATTTGAATGGGATACCTTTATCAGCCAAACTGGCCAAGGAAGATGCAGCCATTAGACTGGTCAAACAGCCTGGAGCAGATGGATTTGTTATTGATACTGAACCACTCTTCAAGGTTAGGAAAAATAGTGATGAAAAGTTATATTTATTAAGAGATGTGTCAGTTGATTCTCAATTTTTTATTCATTCTGATTTTACATTAAACTTTTCCTTCTTTTCAGAGTGATCACGACAGACTCTGGTTTCTGCATGTTATCTACAATTTACATTCACCTAATACTCAAGATGACAGGATAGCCCCCTACCACTCTCTGCCTATTGAGGACACAGCCCCTCATTGGCTGAGGAGACACAGGAGGTCCCCTAAGGATGAGTTAGGACTAGCAGGAAAAGGAACAAACATGATCCGGATTGTTCTCACTGATAAGCATTACGAGGAGGAGGACATGAGGGCAGGAGTATCTGAGGTTTCAGAGGACCAGACGGGAGAGAGGTCTTCACTCATTCCAATACTTGTAGGGATAGCAGTGTTACTGTGCCTGACTCTTATATTGCTCATATTCATCATCCGAAAAAAGAGGAAGGACTCCTCGCCCCCTCCGACCCCTGACAGTACAATGACTGTTGTGTCTACTGGACCTCGCAAGGTTGTGGTCAAAATTGACACACAGGGAGATTTTACAGAGGTTTAACTCAGTTTTCTGCTGTCTTTAATGTTAGACTGGAGAAAAATCTGGTAATATCAAAAGAAAGAATACTCAAACACAGTACCAAATGATATTTCATGATATTAAATCATACTCTCACATCAGCATCCATTCAGTCCTTGATATTTAAGAAGTAGAACTTTTTATGGAGTGATATATAGAAATCCAAAGTCATTATCTTCATACATGTACACAGTACAATGTATTTATAAGCTCTTTTTAATTATGATGAGGAAACTCAAAGGCATGGCTATGGAATCAAGAAGTACAAATCATGAAACAACACCCAAATCACATGTGGACATATGAATTCATAATTATGCTTTGTAAAAATGATTATAAACAATGCATTCCATTGGTTGTATAAAGTGAGTGCTCTGTGGTATCAAACCAAGTTTGATATGCTTTATATGTATCTTATGTGTGCCTTATGAAAGCGATATTTTTGCGTATTAATTCTTATTTCATTCATGTGTGCTTTAAGAATAATAATTCTTGTGTTGCTGTAAAGTGCACACTGTTACTGAAGCACAGTGTCCACATACTCTCTATATATTGATGATGTCATGAATTTTATATCCTGTGCATTCCAAAATGTAACAATCACGATTGTATTGCTTGTACTGTATAAATTTTTTTAGCATTGAAAATGAATTTAAATGTTATGCTGTACTGTTTTAAAAACATGAAAGTTGTAGATGTTTCCGTAAATGCTGCAAATACTCATCCTATCTTTGTGTAATAACAAAGAAAATGTGTCAAATGGTGTGTTTGTATATTACCCTTGTCCCCTCTTTTCTCATAATATGGAAAATAGTATTTTCATGGCTGCATGTTTTACAAAATTGTTTTAGGTGAGAATGTTGTTTGTAGAAAATTTTATTACATTTGATTGCGTGTATGTTTTTTTTTTTTTGTTTGTTTGTTTTTTTTTTTACATACTTTTACTATAATTATGGCTTTAATGAATTGTTGTGCAGGACATTTTTTAGAGTTTTATTTAATATTGGGCTTTTTTTGTTTTTAATTTCTGAAAACAGGCATTTTCACATTGATACTTTTTGAGGTCTTATCTTTTTAAAATTGGAATATGTAATAATAAAAAGAATGAATTATTAATAAAGACAATTTACATCTACATATGTTAATATGATATTATAAGTATATATATTTCAGTATAGTTTGAAAATCAATCAAGTATCATATTTTAAAAATATAGATATGGAATATTTTAAAATAATTCTTAAATGTAAGTGCATTTTCCAAATATGGTCATGGGATTTATAAACTTTATACTTTTGTGTTCGGGTGAAAAAAGCTTTAATCTGGTTGTTTTTATTTATTTTTCTTAATCAATTGTTGCATTATTTATAAAGTGCTATTTACATGTAACATATATTTCAATACTTCAAAGTATGCCGAAATGATATTTGTGTATTCTGACTATTTAAATGTATGGAATAAACACATGCATAAAGTGTTAACTCTAGTTTATCTGACAAGAAAGGTTTCATGATTTGTAAACTATGGTTTACAAATCTAAATCATAGCTGAGGATTGTTAATTTTTGTTTACGATTGTAAAATACTGTTTGCAGAGAACTGAGACAGAATCTCTGATTTTGTATGGGAGATACACAATTTTTTCCTGATATAAACTATAGTTTACAATCAGAACTGTGGTTACCAATAGTTTTGTTAGTAATCATAGATAGGTTAATCCTAGTTACAACAAGATAAAATTTTGCTTGGCAATGATTATTTTCATAGGTCATTAGAAATATATTACTTGCAAACAATTTAAAATAAATTTTCTATCATACGTGTTTAAGGAGGCTTGGGGGTCAACAAATTAAACATAAATTAACCACCAGATTTAACTAATTTTTTTAAATACGGTATCTTAAGCTGTCAACTATCATTTGGCAAAGAAAAAAATCATACATTTTAGTTTTAAAATTTTATCATTTTTGTATATCTTTATATGGAGCTCTTCTTTTAAAGGAGGTCTAAATAGTCTGAAAATGGCTGCCACACCCCAGCCTCGTTAAGCGAATGGAATAGGAAATGAGAGAAAAAAATATACAGGACAATTAACATTTCATTCTTATTAAAGAAAAAGATTTAAAAAAAAAAAGGTTTATAATCAAACTTTTCTTCATGAGCAAAGAAAATATTAAATCGGCAATATTTTATTTTTTATTTTGATCTCCCGTCTTTGCAACCTTTTGCATCGCACAGCAGACAAAGATGACTGAGTATTGTTGGTATCAAATGAATCATTGAAATAATTTAAAGATTATCAAGAAGAGAAAACTGCATATGTACGGCATCTAGTTTCTCTTCTATCGATAAGTTCAAACTAAAGGTACTGTAAGCACTGAGCTCACTAAATGATACTCCCGCCTGACATATGATAACAATTACAAAGTCCAGGTTTTCATTTGCTCTCATCGTCGGAAACCCACGGTCGGGCCCTGAGATTCCCGAAAATATGTGTCGGATAAAAAAAAAGGATATACGAGATGCATAATGGAATTGTGTAAAAAATAAAAAAAAAAATCAGTGAATGTATTGTGGAAAGAATGGCAGTGTCCATATTTTGCTTTGTGAAAACCCAAAATATATGTCCAATCAAAAAGTAAAATAGGAGATGCACACTGGCACTAAGTAAAAACAGATTCTGTGCAAGTCTCGTTAAACTTCATTCAAAGTTGCTGATAAGAGATGGGTACCTCAAAGCGTAATAGATAGACCGAGAACGTACAGACGGACGGACATCCAGATCACTATATACCCTCCCACTTTTCAAACGGGAAAGTATAATTGTAAGCAGCCACCAGGAAAATGTACTTCGGCCTCCTTAAAAAATATTTCTTTTACCTGACATCTACCGTCCCCCGCAGTTCCGCGAGACTGCTACTAGTATCTATCATTAAAGGGGGAGGAAATAAGCACCTCCTTCAAATTAACCTGGTCTTAGAACCTCTGTCAATCATCTGAAATTAAGCCTTGGTGGATACTTTGATTTGATTGACATTTAGTTTGCTGCTGTTGTGTATATCTTGTGTACCTTGCATTGTCTGGAGATCGTACCGACCATCGAATTAATTGATGTCGAGGAATCAAGCCCGGTCCGAAGCCCTGGCCATTTTTACCGACCAGGCCATGTTTACCGACCATGCGTTATGGAAAAATCAAGTAGGGTTTATCTTTTAAAGATATTTATTTAGACAATATTTCTACTTCAACATTTTATTCTCAAACCATCGTTTCTAAGTTTCATTGTTATTTACCGAGAGACTGTTTTATGATTCACTTTCTTCTTTCGTTTTGGATCAGGGTTAGAATAGGTCCTCAGTACCCCTTTGCTTGTCGTAAAAGGTGACTAAATGGGAGGGTCCTTCGGATGAGACCATATAAACCGAGGCCCCGTGTCACAGCATGTGTGGCACGATAAAGACCCCTCCATGCTCAAAGGCCGTAAGTGCCGAGCATAGGCCTAAATTTGCAGCCCTTCACCGGCAATGGTGACGTCTCCATATCAGTGAAATATTCTTGAGAGGGACGTTAAACAGTATACCGGTATACAATCAATCAATCTTTCGTTTTGCGTATAGACGACGTGTTATTTGATTTACTTCCCTTTTTGTCGCCAGATTACAACAGATTTTGGTGCTAAATGTATTTTCGTTATATAACACTTCATTAAGAAGCACACTGCACTCGTATATAAAAAAAGTCGAATTATTAAAAATATCAGTTATTTTAAAAGAAAGAGATTAAGAAGGATTCTGTCTGCAACAAAAAAATGCTTTATTTCGCATTTCTTTTCATGAGCTAAACATGAAAAAACGGCCTCGGTTTACAAAGTCGTAGGAAAACGCATACAGGTAATTCTCTCAGGGGCTCAGGTAATATACTGTGTATAAAGGTAGTATTATAATATACACAAGCCAGCGTCGTTCCTTCGGGGCTTCTCAGCCGCTTCGATTTAGCTCCATCCCACACCAAACTTACCTGAGGAAAACCGTACGGTTGAAATCCTCGGAAAAAAATTAGCTTATATAGTTTTGCGATTTGCGAAACTGTGGTAGACAACTTTTGTCCACGGTTATGTCATGTTGTAAATGAATTTAATGTGTGGCAGTAAATACAAAATTTACAACATGACAACTGTAAATTTTGTATTTACTGCCACCCGGTAAATTCAAAATTTACAACATGAAATTTAACTCAGCCAACTTTATTTACACACATATAAACATATATTAGAATTTGTAAACTACTAATGTTGTTTAAGTAACTAATTAAAATTTACTTAATGTCGACATTTTATACATTCATGCATAACACAAACAATTTTTAGGAATTAATCAATTTTTAAGAATTAAAGAGAGAGATAAAGGGAAAAAAAACAAATTTGGAAAGTCAAATGATTGCATTAAGATGAAAATAAATAAAAATAAAGTGAATAAATAAAATAAAAATAAATGTAAAAAAAATCATAGCAAATTAAATTAAACACTACATTTAACTCATAAAGTCTTACTAAAAAGCAAATTTGAAAGTTTTGAAAATAAAAAAATAAATAACACAGATATAGCTAAACCAATTTGAAAACAAAAAATAATTTATGTTCCTCATCAATACACATCCTGCCTAGTGACTGGGTCAGTCCCTAGCTACATAATTAAGATATGCATTGTTGTGAGGTTAAAGAAAAAAGTAAAATTGTTCAAAAGGCAAAAAACACCTTTGCCACCATATGATACACTATGTACGTATTCATTCGGCTGTGCAAGTGTCTTCTGCTAGTATTACAACGCTAAATGTTTTGAACATATGTACATTTAAGAAATGTGATAATTCACACCTACCCCAAACCTGTAAAAAAAAACTCGCTTTTCGCCAAATATCATACAACATACAAGCTAAAAAATAATATAGTTATGATGGATTAAGAAAAGAATAGAATAGATTTCTTTACCAACTCAGAGCCCATTGGGCATAAACATATAACATATAATGAAGAAAGCTTATGATTAACGAAAAATTACCGGTTCATAAACTAAACTTTATGTTTATCGATTGTAAACTATAGTCTATAATTTACAATCGATAAACATAAAGTTAATCAATCGCTTAACTGTTTTCTTCTTAAATATTTGTGAATTTGCCGTACCATAATATTCTTCAAAATTAAAGATAATATGTCATTTTATGGTATCTTGCACAGAAGCTTGGAAATGTACCCTAACCTAGAGCAAACAAAGGCCCCCAATTACACTACAAACTGTGCATATACAGCTAGGGTATATATTAGTGAACGATAGCCCTTGCTTCGCTATTTTTAGCAGATATGTGGTTCCCCTCAGGTGTGATAATCTCTAAAATGATTTAATTTCAACAAATAAGCCTGCTGTAAGTATTAAAATATCTATAAATATTACAATATTGATATGAATATGTATATGTATAAAAGAAGTAATCAAATATAACAACTTTCCCCCAAAGTTTTAGCAGCAATTTCAAAACGAAAGTAAAATGTAAATGTACCTGTGAATCATGGCAGATTAATATGAAAATACATATTATATCTAACTCGAACAAAGCTATATCCACCATTTTTAATTCAAAGGGTGTTTAACAATTAGTAATTTTTTCTTTCATTTTTTTTTTACATATCCCAACTGAAATGCAACATAAAAATCGAAAGTACAAATAGTTAGAAAAAAATGAAAACCTTCTCACACACTGCTTTTGCAATAGCCTTGTTGCTCCATTTTAATTTTAGATGTGAAGAACACTATTGTCAACGATAAAGCCAAAAGAGTACAGGAATATATTGAGTAACAGCTAGAATGTCGAACCGACCAGTAATACAACAGAGAGAAAGCAACAGGCCTGTGGTGTCACCCAAGGAAAGCAACAGACCTGTTGTCAAAAATGACAGCAACCGCCCAGTTGTTGGGTCCAAGAATGACAATATGTTGATGGTAGCAGCGATCGATTTCGGTACTACATTTTCCGGATATGCTTTTTCCATGAGAGAAGACCCACAGAAAATCCACTGCCCCCACTGGAATGCCCCGTCTACTGACCTTATATCACATAAAACCCCCACCACTGTACTTCTTGACGGAAAAAAGAACTTCCTAGCATTTGGTTACGAAGCAGAGATAAAATATTTGGAACTTGCTGAAGAAAAGCAGGAAGGCAACAATTATTATTATTTCAGAAGATTCAAGATGATGTTGTATGATAAAGTTAGAACAGAGGTATATTCTAATGTGAATGAACAGCCACACTTTTTTAAATTTCTTTATTTTGACATTGTAAAAGATTAGTAAAAAGCTGTCTATTCGGATGATTTTCTTGAACGTTGATGGAATTTATGTATGCTGTAAATTTGTTTTTCTTTCACTTTAGAGATTGACTACAGAGACCATGGTTTCAGACATTAAAGGGAAAGATCTTCCAGCAGTTGATGTTTTTGCTCACGCCATTAGGTATCTGAAAAATCACTTGATCAACGAAATAGAGTCTAAGGATACCTCTATCATTGTAAAGGATTGTAATATCACGTGGGTATTGACTGTCCCTGCCATCTGGGACGATCCGGCCAAACAGTTCATGAGAAAAGCAGCAGAAAAGGTGAGAAAAAAAAAACAACCAATTTTTCTTGCATGCAGTATAATACAGTTTTTGCTGAAAGTTGTAAAAAAGCTTAAAACTAAAGACTGGATTCAAATTTTCATAAGTGTCATTTTGTGTTACAGAGACCTCAAAACACAGATTTAACAATCAAATACTGAAATGTTTCAAAATTTGATTTTAGGCAGGAATTGATAGCAAATCGCTAATGATTGCGTTAGAACCAGAGGCGGCGTCTATCTACTGTAAGGAACTGCCAGTGGAAAAGCTCAGTGGAACAGAAAGTGGAATTGGAGTGTTTTCTCCAGGAAAGAAATATCTTGTTTTGGATGCAGGAGGTAAGACTGTACACTTTCACTGATAAATATTTATAACAGATACAACAGTTACAGTAAAAAATAGAAAGGTTTAACCGCAGAAATACTTTTTTCCTCTTTCCATAGGTGGAACTATAGACATGACTGTCCATGAAGTTAAAGCGGGAGGCAAACTGCACGAATTAAGCAGAGCGAGTGGAGGAAACTGGGGTGGAGTAAAAGTGGATATGACATTTAAACAGATGCTGATTGATATTGTAGGAGAGGGATTCATGGAAACATATTGTCATTCAAACACAGCAGAGTACATTGAATTGTTCAGAGATTTTGAATTAAAGAAAAGACAGAAAGTGGATGATAAATCCCAAAACAAGAAAATCACGATGAAAATTCCAGCCACTTTTACGGAGAATTTCGAAAAATTAGAAGGCAAAGATATCTCTGAAAGAACGAATGGAACAGAATATGAAAAATCATTGAAATGGAATGGAGACAAATTGCGTATAAACAAGGATATCTTTGAACGATTATTCAAACCTTCTTGTGACGGAATTGTTAAGCATGTAGGAAAACTGTTAGCGGATCCAAATGTGAAAGGAACAAATGTGATTTTAATGGTGGGGGGTTTTTCTGAGTCGGCAAAAGTTCAGCAAGCTGTAAAAGATGCATTCCCTAATTGCCGAGTTGTTATTCCGCATGAAGCAGGTCTTGCAGTTTTGAAAGGAGCGGTGCTGTATGGCCATGATCCTAGTGCTGTTGCTTCCAGAATAGCGAAGTACACCTATGGGATAGAATGCACGGAACTTTTTGATCCCCAAAAACATGATCCTAAAAGAAAAGTGGTTATTGAGGGTAAAGAAAGATGTAGCCATATTTTCAGTAAACATGTTGAGGCAGGGGCCGTTTTGTATCTCAACGAAGAGCAGGGGGAACACAAGTACTTCCCAATATCGGTAAACCAAAAAGCAATATCATTTCCTATTTACACCACCGAAGCAAAGAATCCCAAATATACAGATGAACCAGGATGCAATTATCTTGGAAAATTGACTATGGATATATCAAATACTGCAGGAGGGCTGGAACGAGAATTTACAGCTCGACTAAAATTCGGTGGAACCGAACTTACTGTTTCGGCTCGGAATGTTCAAACAAATGAAAAAGCTCATGCAGATTTGGATTTTCTCGAAGAAGAACCTTGACCAAATAAAACAATTTTAAGCTTTTGTTAATTAAGTATATCATTTGTTAGATGTATAAAATAAACTTTTAAAAATATTTCTATCTTCGTTGGGAGAAATTTATTCAATGTACATGTGCCGAACATAAAATTAATTATTTTGGATATGTTTCGGATGGTTGAACCCATTTTATGAATAAACAAAAATACATTTAATCCTTGGTCAGTTATTAATGAAGTCAATGGCAGTGATGTTGCTATAAAAAATCACCAGCGCATTTTTAGAAACATCGATGCAAAAAAGGGGGATGTACGATAGCATGGCAAAGTAGTTTAGAGATCATTCCGTCTGTCCGTCTGTCTGTTACGCTTTGGAGTACCCATCACTTATCCGCAACTCCACTCATACCACTGAATGAAATTTGATGAAACTTTCACAGAATCTTTATTATATATTGCCATTGTGCACCTCCTATTTTACTTTTCGATCTGACACATATTTTTGGTTTCCCACCATTATATTCATATGGGAGGCGGGAGTATCACTTAGTGAGCCCATTGCTCTTAGTGCATCTAGTTAAATGTCAAATACAGTACACAAAAACTTAAATGAAATTATGTCTTCCTCCTAAATCAAAGGAGTCACAGTAAATATTGCAGCATACTGTGGAATCAATATTGCTTCACATTGTTCAGTTTTCGGGAATATTGAAAGTTGGTGTAAAGGACAAAATGTTGAAATAGACGAAGTAAAAAATAAAACCTTTCAAAATTTCAAGGAATCAAAAGAATTTTCTTTAAAAAAAAAAGAAGAAATTTTTCTCCTTTGCTTTAAATATGTTTTTTGTAAGATGTATTTATCAGATAAAATCAGAGTTGGAAAATCATAGATTTATTTTACACTCCCTCCATAAATGAATCTTGATTTTAGCGAGAATTGAAACGACATGTAGGGACGTGTTTAAATAATCTGCCATTCAAATAATGTGTAACAGTGCATGGTCTTATCAACAGACAAGGTGTAATCAATACAAGGTATACGAATATGCGCACTTAAAACCGGAAGAATAACTTTCGTTTTGAAATTTGTCTAATTTTGTTGTACAACAGGTAAAAAGTTTTTCTTTCTTATATTTTGGCATTAGAGACTAACAAATCAACCTTCAACTCTACAAAAACACGAAAAAAGAAATAACGACACACATATATCAAGGTAAAATATGTCATGACATAAAATTATGTGACTTATTTATCTATTTTGAAACATTACGGTTTTAAAATCACATAATTATTTCCAGGTGTGAATATAAAGAATTTGTGACATTATTACTGAGTGAATCATCATGTCTATATCATCAAATGACGGTTTATTGGTTTGTGCCATTGATTTTGGCACCACCTTCTCGGGGTATGCTTACTCCATGAAAAGTGATTTTGAAGAAAACCCTTTGAAGATCTCCCTCCCAGACTGGAAGGCTCCGTCAAGTATACAGATTTCCCAAAAGACCCCAACAACTCTTCTCCTGGACAGTGAACATAAGTTTGTTTCGTTTGGATACGAAGCAGAATCAAAATATGCAGAGTTAACAGAAGAAGAGGAGCATCATGACTATTGTTATTTTCGGCGATTTAAAATGGTGCTATACAACCAACTCAGGAAAGAGGACCAGGTAATTATTTATCACTCCTATATATAAGTATAACCCTGTTACATTTATGAACCAAAAACTGTATGCCACACAATTTTTTGTGATTTGATTTGGAAAAAAATGGAGTCATTTTCTGCGTGCATGAAAATGTGAACCGATCAATTATATACCTTAATTAAACCAAATTTACTTTTACAGAGATTGACAATGGAAACGAGAATAAAAGATATAACAGAAAAGAAGGAAACCTCAGCAATTGAAGTGTTTAGTCATTCTATTCGATTTATGAAGGATCACATGTTGGACACCGTAAGAAAGAAAGGTTTAGGTGTAAGAGAGTCAGAGATCAATTGGGTGTTGACTGTACCAGCTATGTGGTCGGATCCAGCCAAACAGTTCATGACCAAGTCAGCAGAAATGGTACAGAAGACATAGTTCGATAAGAATTAATTTATTACACGTTAATTTGTTTTTATTCGTAAATAGTCATTATTTCACTTTACAGATTAATTTTCGTATATAAATGAATCACAGAAGCAAAGCTAATATTTTTCATTTTTGCTGTATACTAGTATCATGTATTCGTAGGCTGGTATTCCAAGAACCAGACTCATTCTGGCTTTAGAACCAGAGGTTGCCTCCATATATTGCAGTCGTCTCCCACTGACAAAACTGGATGGACTGGATGGGTGTAATGATATTGGTGTTTTTAAACCAGGCAGTAAATACCTCGTTCTTGATGCAGGAGGTTATGATTTGTTACTTTGTAGTTAGATCTTTAATCGTTTTTATGAAACTCGTATACATCTTTGTGTATTTCTCTTTGCTATCGTAGAACAGAAAATCCAAATTCAATGTTTTGTTATAGGTGGAACAGTTGATATAACAGTTCACCAAATGGGGAATGGAACTCTGAAGGAATTAGAGAAAGCAAGCGGTGGGGACTGGGGAGGAACTTGTGTCGACAATACTTTTAGAGATACTCTTATAGATGTTGTTAGTCGTTTGTATATGGAAGCTTTCCGTATGAAGTATACAGGGGATTACATCGAACTTTTTAGGGATTTTGAAATGAAGAAAAGAAAGAAGACA
This sequence comes from Saccostrea glomerata, assembly GCA_003671525.1. Taxonomy (NCBI): domain Eukaryota; kingdom Metazoa; phylum Mollusca; class Bivalvia; order Ostreida; family Ostreidae; genus Saccostrea; species Saccostrea glomerata. Next base: position 148,598 of record PRKT01000242.1, read on the forward strand.
AATGTTCCACAATCAAAAGTCACCATGAAAATACCAGCAACCTTTAGTGAATGGTTTGAAGAATACACTCACAAAGACATAATAGAAGAAACCAAAGAATCTAAATACAGTAACAGTATGAAATGGGAAGGGGACAAATTACGAATCACACAAGCATTATTTGACAGCTTTTTCCAACCTGCATGTGCAGGAATCATTGATCATGTTAACCATCTGTTGGAGAAACCTAATGTAAGAGGTACACAAACAATATTAATGGTCGGTGGATTTTCTGAATCACCTATATTACAAGCTCGTATTCGTACTGCATTTCCTGATTTCCGTGTTGTAGTTCCAAATGATGCCGGCTTGGTGGTTTTAAGAGGAGCAGTATTATTTGGTCATAATCCTCGCATAATAATGGCAAGAGTTGCAAAATATACTTACGGTTTTGCATCATTTGAGAAATTCAATAGCAAAATACATAGGATAGATAAGAAGATGGATGGAAAAGATTTTTGTAAAGATATATTTGATGTGCATGTGCGGAAAGGAGCTAGCCTTCTTATCGACGAAGCACAAGCGAAAAGACCGTACGAAGTCAATCGTGAAGACCAGACTGAGCTTGATTTAGAATTATATGTGTCAGACTCAGATGAGTTACCAAAATATGTCACCGATCCAGGATGTCATTATTTAGGAACTCTTAAAGTCCAAGTCCCAAAACCCAAGAAAGGGAAAAAACACGGGGTTAATGTACAGTTGATATTTGGCGGGACTGAACTCCGTGTTAAAGCAGAAAATATGTCGAATGGGGACGTAACTAGTGCCGAATTTAATTTTCTTGGAGAAGAACCTTAGAGTGATGCAAATTCTGCTTTGTTTATTTTATTTTATTTGAATAGAACAATATTTTTATACTTCTGTAAGTATGTACATATCTTCTTATAGAAGTTCATCGGATTAGTGTTAAATCAAAATAATGTACTGTATTTTCATCGAATAAAACTGATTGTTACTCATTAGAATCCTGTCCTTGTCGTTTTTAGATCATCATCGTTTATTGTTGAACGTGAAAGTTCAATTATTTTGTTCTCTTTTTGGCACAGTTTAGATTTGACTGTTGCTGATCTTACGTGCAATGAGTAAATGCGAATGAAAAACGGAATTAGAGCTAGATTCACACAACCGATATATCAGTATATCCTAGTATTTCATGAAACGAAAAGACACATGAATTTATATTTACGTACATCATTTTTTTTAACATTATGTAGAGTATATTTTTTTTATTTGAATTGGATTCACAACATCACAATAAAAATTGTTTCCCCATAAAACTGAATTCTTAACAATATCTATCTATAAAGAGTTTTAGCATGCAACCGTATAAAAAGCAATCTGCTACAACGCTTTATGAAAAGTTACGCACTTTGAATAAAAACATTCCAAGTGCTTAAGCATGTTAAGATTATTTAAAACGAAGTTAACGCACTTTTAAAAATATTTCTTTTCAGAATGCAGTAATATCGAACATATTAAATCACTTTGAAAGAAAACATTGACATTAATTTCTTATAAATAAGTTATTTGATAAATATTTGAAAGTATGAAAAAAAGGTTAATTCCTACAATATGGTTACTTTTATTTTACAGCTATTTGATTATTTTTAAGAGGGTTAAAGATTATTTATACATTTTATACAAGTTGATTTATTTTTATTCTTTATTAATTATTTATTTTTGGTATTTGGTTTTGTAAAGGTATTTTGGTGAAAGTGGCTTTCGTTGATTAGGTCAGCTACAATGTACATGTATATGCATGGTCCCTTGGTCTCTCTTCTCTAATAGGTTACTGGTTTTTCTTTCTCAGGAAAGCTTATTTAATATTTCTCGTATTTTACGTCATTCAACTTTATGAGAGAAAGTACGAGTATATCAATGTCATTCCAGTTATGTTATGGTGGTGTCGTCTCATTTAGCCAAAATTCTGAAATTGTTAAAGGTGACTGGTTTTAGCTAGGTGGAAATGGGTGGTCAACATTACCGCTACATCGCCAAAAATTTCAACTCACTACCGCTATATTTTTTCAAATTTTCGACCAATCATTGCCGCTACATTTTTTGGCCGAAAACAACTCATTACCGCTTCATATTGAAATATAGCCAGGTATGGTACGGAATTTTGGTTCCAATCATCACAATTCACTCAATATGCAGTAAAATACAATTTCGATTTCTAAACAGAAGAATGTAGAGACTTTGAGTTTTATCTATGGATAGTGCTTGATTTAATTTTTAAAATTCTGAAAGTGTTTTATGAAATAGAATATATTTCTAACCAAAAACATCCGTCAAAATCCTACTTTCACCTCCCCGTGGTGAGCAGGGGAAACAGGAAAGGATTAATACTTCTTATGTTGTACTTTAAATCAATCTGTACATTCATAAGTTGATGGCTAACGAAATAGGCAATGTAGCGGTAATGTATACTTTTAAATGTAGCGGTAATGTAACGTTTCATTACGACTATGTAGCGGTAATGAGAATTTTGAAAATGTAGCGGTAATGATACGTACCCGTGTGAATCGTGTACGGGTAAGGGGAGGGGAGGAACAAAAGAAATTAATTACAGGTTAATTATAGTCTGTTTAAGTATAAACCATAAGAAATATTTAAAATTCTGATAATGTGATGAATGGTAAATATTTAAAAAAAAAAAAAAAACCATGTAAAATTGACATACAAATGCCCTTTGAAATCTTCAATCTCTATATATTTCGTGTTTACAAAAATTGAGATTTATTCCATTGATTAAAAAGTTTGTTGTAATAATAATAAATTTCCCACAAATGGCAAAAAGAATAGAATAAGACGACTATTCATTTTCAAATAAACTTATTACAAATAAATTATGTTTTTATCAGATTATTTTGTTTGAAAATATGCTACAAAAGTTCTTATTAATGTTATGCATAAAATACTAAATTATCAAAAAACTCTCGACAAGCGGTTTGTTAATGAAAGTGTTCGTTTATCTAAAAATCTAGTTCTTTAACCAAAGTTTTATTTTTGTATTAAAATTAAATTCCAGTTTTGGATACTATGTTAATTAAGATTTAATGAAGAAGAATGGGGGAGGTCCAATTTATTTTGCAGAAAATAATTAAACTATAATTTAGAACTTCGTCTGATGAAAAGAAAAAAATGTGATGCAATAACATATGTTCAAATGAAATCATAACGATACCATGTGGTTGTGATTGATTACTTACTTTGTGTATATGCACATGCATTTATAAGTTATTTCTTCCACAAAGTTATAAGAACTAGTCTTTATGATAAATTTTTATTCTTTTGAAATAAAGTCACAACATAGATCGTCTAGTTGTAATTTTGTGTAAATTAAATTGGCACTAATCAAAAATACCTAATACAAAAAATAAAATTTTAGGACCTCTCTTGTTTCTTGACCAAAGATACGATTTTTTTTAAATGCGTTTACCATAGGACGATATATATTTTAGTGTTTCTTACATTATAAAAATAATTGTTATTTGTTGAATCTATTTAAATTAAATAAAATGAAAATAGATGTTTTCCTACACTTAAACAAATGATTAATTAAACATCTTGAGCACATTATCTTTAAAGAACATATGACCAAGCGTATAAGTTTTTGTATGACCACTTTCTTTTTGACCGTGCTAATCCTTTTTAAAAATCCCCGTTGGAAGCCTCATAAAAATGGAGAACGACGTTTGACGACTCCAGCGAATATCGGAGGAAATCATGAAGTATTCCTGAGATCGTGGACATAGTGAGCTAAAATTAAATCTGTTACTCTAAAGAAAAAAATAATTTTGTAACATCACCAAGGTTTGTAATTAAAAAACACGTCAATGAATAACTTGAATTTTATTGATATAACGTGATGGTATGGATTCTACTTTCGGTTTGAAAAGTAGAGTTTATTATTGACCCTAGCAATACTAAGAAGCTGAAAATCCGCAATACCTTCGTTAAATCCAACATGTTTATATATTTGAGCTACTTCTTAAAACCTGCCTATTTCAATATATATCAAAATCTTTTTCATAATATGATGTTAAAAGAGAATTTTGGATTTATCGGATAGATTGGGGCAACAAAAAGGATGTAAACAGGTAAAAATAAAATAAAAGCAGACCAAAATCTTGTCCAAGAGGAGGGCTTAAGACCATAGGAAGCAAAGAGTTTAGAAGCTTACAGTTCTGTAATTCATGGGGATTGGGGGTGAAATCCCTTAAAAACCATTAAACCATTTTTATGAGCAAGAAAAAAAACATTTAAACATTTAAACATTTACTTTTCAGAGATAACTATACCTACTCTTATCAGTTGAATTCATTTTTTTTTTAGTCAGCAGCTGTAATTTGTAGATTTTTGATATGTGTATAAATATATTTATTCCAGCTAATATCGACATGGCAGATAATTCACAGGAAACTGATGATGAAAAGCTTGCTGCAGGAGCTGAAAAACCCCGAGTTTCCCCCAATCTGCTGGTGGCAGCCATTGATTTTGGGACTGCCTACTCGGGCTATGCTTTCTCCTCGAGGGGTGATTTCACAACCAACCCTCTCAAAATATCAGCTCATGAATGGAACAAAGATCTGATATCACATAAAACACCTACAAGTGTCCTGCTCAACAAAGATAGGGAACTGGATGCTTTTGGTGATGAAGCAGAGAAGAAATTCATGGAGTTGTCGGAAGATGAAAAACATCGAGATTATTATTTTTTCCGAAAATTTAAAATGTTGTTATACAAGACAAAGGATATGGAAAAAGTAAGGAGAGAGAAATAAACAACTTATCAAAGGAAATCCTAATAGTTTTGAGAATCATTTTCAAACTGTCATAGGAATCACAAATAACATAGAAAGGAATATGGATATATGTATTTTTATATTTCAATTACAGAGATTAACAAAACAAACCAAGTTAACTGATATCAGTGGCAAACAAATGCCGGCCATTGATGTGTTTGCCATTGCTATAAGATACATGAAAAGCCACCTATTGAAGGAGCTAGAAACAAAAGCCGTGGGGTGCATCAGACCAGAGGAAATTCGCTGGGTGTTAACGGTGCCTGCTATTTGGAACGACCCTGCAAAGCAGTTCATGAGAGATGCTGCAGAAAAAGTAATGCTCAAGCATGTTCTTTGATGTTTAGTGTACACCCACTTCCATATCTTCATGGCTACTTTTCCCCACTTATCATGTACAAATCTACAATGTTATTTCATAATTTTAGTTAAAGTAGTGCCATTACTTAAAATCCTATTTCTAATTCTCTTTAAACAGGCAGACATAAGAGGTGATTGCCTGACAATAGCATTGGAACCTGAGGCGGCCTCCATTTATTGTAAACACCTACCTATTGAACAGATACAGACTGTAGGCAGGAAGGACTTTGGCATGTTTCACCCTGGAAGTCGATACCTTGTCTTGGATGCTGGAGGTTTGTTTAAAAATACCAATGAATCCTACACCTTACATGAAGCATCAAACAAATTTAAAGAAAAAATACTTCTGTAATTGTTACATGTATTTGTATTCCTTTCTGTGAAAGCCCTTGCAATGAATTCCTAAATAATTAAAAGATTGAAAATATATCTTTTCTTTTTAAACCCTGTTTACAGGTGGAACAGTAGATATCACAATTCATGAAATATTGCAAAGTGGAAAGATAAAGGAGATAGAAAAAGCGAGTGGTGGGGCTTGGGGTGGTACGTATGTGGATAAGGCCTTCCATGAAATAATGGAAAAAATAGTGGGAAAGGAATTATATGAGCAATATCAAACTGTTCATCTTGCTGATTACTTAGACATGTGCAAAGCTTTAGAACTGAAAAAAAGGACAATTTCTACCCAAAGTTCAAGTGCTACCTTTAAAATACCAGCATCCCTTAAAGAAATATGCAAGAATGAACATAAGAAAAAATTTGAAGATTTAGCTGCTATTTCAGAATATGCAAATATTTTAGTGTGCAAAAGGGATAAACTAGAGTTTAAGGAATTTTGTGTACGTGAATTATTTTCTGACGTCTGTGATGGCATTGTAAAACATGTGAAGAAATTACTGGAAAAGCCACAGTGTAGACAAATTGAAAACATTCTGATGGTAGGTGGGTTTTCAGAGTCCCCATATCTTCAAGAGACAATTAAAAGGGCTTTCCCGAACTTCCGCATTGTTATTCCAAACGAGGCAGGCTTGGCCGTCTTAAAAGGGGCAGTTCTCTATGGTCACGAACCTCAGACCGTAACCTCAAGGATTGCCAAATACACGTATGGAGTAGATACACTATCACGATTTAAAAAAGGAGTGCATCCTCCTAATAAACGATACATAGTTGAAGAAACTGAATATTGTTCAGATGTATTTAGTAAGCACATTACAAAGGGAGATGAACTAAACATAAATGAAACACAGAATGAACAGACATATTACCCTGTTCGTGAAAAGCAGAAAGCAATTCTTTTTAATGTTTACACATCAACAAATAAAAATCCCCGATATACGGATGATCCGGATTGCAGTTATCTGGGATCTATGACAGTGGATATTCCAGATACAACTGGTGGTACTAATCGGAAAGTTCTCGTGCGTTTCATATTTGGAGGAACTGAGATTAAAGTTGAAGGAAAAAATGACCAAACGGGAGAAATCACCGTCATCAAATTCAACTTCTTTGAAAGTGGACCTGACCAAGATGAAGAATACAGTGGTATGCGGACTGGTATTGAAGAAAGATAACAACATGAGAAATAGGCTTTAAATTCCAGAACCCTCAAGAAAGGAGACATTGCTTTATATGCATTAATGTTTCAAATGGATGCACATTTATCTTTTTTCACTTTCATATCTTCAAAAAATCCTATGTTTTGATGAAAGAATTGTTTGATCATGATTAATTAGAGTAAAGAAAAATATGAATGGACAAGTGATCCCTGATCAAAGTATTATAATATATAAAATTCAACTCAGCGTTCTTTGCTTTCAGAAATGTAGTACTATGTGTACTTCTTGAACTTGATGTGTACAAGAAGACACTTTTAGATATACAAGGGTTCGAGATATGGAGGTTAAAATAGTGGTTTAGACTTACCAATCACTTCAACATATTCAAAATACACTTTAGTGTTAAAGGGGACTTGATAATTAAATGGTATGCTGTTACATCTTTATGATTTTACCATAGGTATTTACAAATTAAATTAATTGAGCTTCGATCCTTTGATTTATTTATCTATTTAGCTGAAATTTTCAACTTGACTTCTTAAAGATGCGCATTATTTTTTTTTCTAAGTGCATGTACTTCGCCCACTAACCATACTCGTCTTGATTTTGTCGAAATGTCTGAAAAAAGACAATGCTGCATAAAGAAATCATACCGAAAAATAGGATAATGAAGTATTGTTAGCCATTCAAAATGGCTGTATTTGACGAGAAACCATGAAAAGCTATTTTTGAACTGTTCTACCAATTATAATGTGTAAATTATGTTTTATGTTAAGAATTATTGTTTAGTTTTACCATGACTAATTTCCCTGATTAGTAATATCTATTGGAATTGTAGAAGAGTGTCTTTACAATAACATGTAGTTACAAACAGTGTTGAGATTAGTCAAAAGAATAAAGATTTTAATTATGTTTTAATTCACTGGTCTGGTATAATCACCTTTTCTATGAGCAATTTTCCTTGAATTACCTACATAACTTTTTAAAAAGTCATTTATAGTTATTACTCAAAAAGATATTATGTTTTTCATCATGAAATAAATCTCGCTTTAGTGCAGTGCACAAACAATGCATATACATGGAAATGCTTTCCTTCGGGAAGTTTGAAATCAAAGGTCTATAAATTTTGGTGCTAAATACAACGTTTGATTTGTCATCAAACTTCAAAATTTTTAAATGAAATAATAAAGAAGAATACTGCAATTACGGTTAACATTCAATGAATTAGTAATCACGAAATGAGAAAATAACAAACAGAAATCATGCTCAAAGGTCCGAAAAATACAAATTGACAACAAAGCAAAAAACAAATCCTGAAAACGTCAGAGGCGGAAAAAAAAACTCCACATGCAGGTGATATGTTATATTGCTGTACATAAATGCGAGAAAATGACGATTCAAATTTGAAGTCGTCATTTTTATCATAAAAAGTATGTACAGAGTGAGACTCTATGGCACTCTCTTCTCCCGAAAAAAAACGAACTTGAAGTATTTTGAGACGATTTTACAAACTGTTTGCAACCTTTAATCTGAAATAATGGATCTGCATCGGCTCCTTTTATTAGGAGTTCCTTCCCTTCAGTAATATAAACAATAAAATGCTTTCTTTGTTTGTTATTACTGGAATTAACGGAAGCAGCTGTTGCAGAAAAAATACCTAACCCGCGTAAGCGGGTTATGTAAGTTTTTCTGCAATAGCTGCGACCGTAGGATTAAAAAAGATTAATTATTGTATTAATGATGCGAACGTCTTTATACGTTCCATTGATGGAATAGCCACTGTTCAGGAAATCTGTACAGGCGACATGCCTACTGTAGTTCATGCAGTGATTAACGCAATGGGTTTTCTTAAGAAATAAAGGAAAAAATATTCAGTGGATGAAAATATTATAAATGTAACATAGGTTTAGATATAAGGAATGCAAAATACCTGAGTAGCCATTTAACTAGGCCCCAACAGTTTACCCCATTGTGAACCCCAACATACAAACCAAACGAAAGATAACTCTGATTCGCAGTGGTTAATAAATAGTGGGCAAAAAGTACCTATGTGGATCCGTGGTTTTATCCATGAATTGAAGGACTATGAGAGGTAGTCACACGTAATGGTAGGTATTTGTAGAATGAATCTTAATGGCTTAATTATTAATTTACTAATTAATCATTTTACTTTCTCTAAGTTTCTTCATTCATATGCATGCAGTGACATTTCTACTTTCGGTTTATCCTACATGAAGGAAGTTTAACTAAATAATATGAATCATAATTCATTTTGTTTTATAAATTTTCGTTATGTTATACTTAGATATCAGAATTTACCTCCGTCATGAATCAGATCTGCATAATTTCTATGTTTTTCTGATGTATTACTGCATTATATATGAGTCCAGTATTTTTTTCTCTCTCATTTTTACATTTTACATTTGCAGAATTCTAAAATTGAATGACTATGATATATGATAAAACTGATGAGAATCAAAGAAACTGCATGGAGATTGTACGACTATAGAATTTCCTCATAACTACCGATTGTGTATGGTGAAGCACTGGATGAAGATACAATGTCGGACAGTTTGATGGTTGCAGCCATCGATTTTGGAACGACTTATTCAGGTTATGCCTTTTCAATGAAGGACGATTATGAGACAGACAAACTTAAGATTTCCTCCAACCAATGGAAGTCCCCTACCATGATCTCCTTAAAGACCCCCACTACAGTGTTACTGGGTCCAGACAGGAAACTAGTGGCCTTTGGTTATGATGCAGAGTCACAATACACGGCACTCGCAGAACAAGACAAACACAAAGAACACTACTACTTCAGACGGTTCAAAATGGTTCTCTATAACGAAATCAGGACATCTGTAAGTTTTTTTTATATGTTACAAGTTGTTTCCAATGTAGGAGAAGAAAGCACAAAGTTTTTGATTTTTTTACTATTCCAAATACATGTACATGTACCAGGTAATAGGAGGGTAAGCCAGTTAAAGATCTTTTTCAAAAGAATAAAAAATCTGAAAATCATAAATTTTGAAAGTCTAGCGTTATTTTGTCCATCTAAATTGGAGAAGTTACATATAGATGACTGTATTCCTTTATATTCGACTCTACAACAAAAATTATTTTAAATGTAAAATCACGATATCTAAATCTTTCAATATTTTTATCCCATTTAGAAACTTACAAGGAAGACCAAAATACCCGATATCCATGGAAAGCGTCTTCCAGCAATAGACATCTTTGCGCACGCTATTGGTTTCTTACAACAGCATCTACTGGATCAACTGAACAGTCGGGGGACTGGAATTATACACCAACAGGAAATCCACTGGGTGATCACAGTACCCGCCATCTGGGATGATCCCGCCAAACAATTCATGAGAGAGGCAGCCAAAAAAGTATTTATACATTAAACTTTGTTTCCTATTTGAAGTCGTCCTTGGTGTATATTTATCTTATCAAATGAAAACATTATGCTCTTCTTTAATTTAAAATTTAAAAAAATTGTAAAAGTAATACATGTACTAGCAATAAATATAACAGATGGTAGATGCTCATAAGCTGATTCTTATTAGGCAAATATCCATGGTGAAAACCTGACAATAGCTCTTGAACCAGAGGCAGCATCTATCTACTGTAAGCATTTATCGCTAGAGAAAGGAGAAGAAGATGAGGGATTCAGTGTGTTTCAGGAAGGAAGCCGGTATTTAGTGCTTGATGCAGGAGGTAATATTTCATTCATTATGAACAACGAGAAAATGAAAAAATAATTACTAGTATTGTATTTAATTTGATTTTTTTTTTAGGTGGAACAGTTGACATTACCTTACATGAAATTCAAAAAGATGGTAGAATCAGAGAACTGGAGCAGGCTACGGGAGGCCCGTGGGGTGGAACATTTGTTGATGAAGCTTTCTTCAGTGTTCTTTCTGATGTATTGGGCAAGGAGGAATTCGATAGATATCGAAAGGAACATGCTTCTGATATGATGGAGATATATCGTGAATTTGAACTTAAAAAGCGTTCACTAGAAAAGACTCCCGAAGAAGCAACAACTAACATTCGAAATATAACTATGAAAATTCCAGTGACTTTGAAAGACTTTTGTAAAGAGATTCATAAGAAAACCATTCAAGATGTGACCAAAGAAAAGTCATGCTGTGATGGTTTGGTATGGCATCTAGACAAATTAAGAATTTCACATGAACGTTTTTCAGATATGTTTTCAGTTGCCTGTGATGGTATTGTAGAACATATAAAAAATCTTTTAACCTCCTCAAAGGCTAGAGGCACAAACAAGATTCTTATGGTAGGAGGTTTTTCAGAGTCTTTATTTTTGCAAGAAAAAATCCGAAAATCATTTCCAGACATGCATGTCGTGGTTCCACACGAAGCAGGACTTGCAGTACTAAAAGGGGCCGTTCTGTATGGGCATGACCCAAAAGCAATATCCGTGCGGGTTGCAAGATGTACATATGGCGTGAGCATCTGTCCACCTTTTAATCCTTCACGCCATCCTGAATCAAAACGAACAAAAATAAAGAATGAATGGTATTGCCGAGGTGTGTTCAGTAGACATGTTAAAAAAGGGGACGTCTTAGAAGTTGACGAAGCCCAGGAGGACCACCCTTATGTTCCCCTTCATGATGACCAAACAGGAATAAATTTTAAAATTTATACTTCAACCGAAAACAATCCAATGTTTACAGACGATAAAAGTTGTCGGTATCTGGGTTGCCTGGAAATTGACATTTCTAAACTGAAACGGAATTCCAAAAAGTCGGTTCATGTGAAGTTTATTTTTGGCGGGACTGAGATAAAAGTGGTGGGAAGGATCGAAGAAACTAATGAAGAGACGGAGGTCTCTTTTAACTTTCTGGAGGAGAATCCGGATATATCGGACAAGGACGAAGTTTATCTAGATTATTGATGAATGATTTTGTTTTAATGTTAAAAATTAATGAAAACTAATAAACTATATCCTGTCAAACATTTTCTTCAATGTTTTGCATCATTGAGGTTTGTGTGGATTCAAAATGACAAAATTCTTGTTTTCACTGTTTTTATTTTTTTTTTACGAGTAATTTTGATTTTTTTTTAAATTAACTTTCGCCTCACTTAAATAAAAAAAAGATCACGCTTCACTCCAAATCTTAAAATTCTAAAACTTTAGACAATTTTACTCCCGAAACCCAATCTTTTGGACGCAGAGACTTCATGCTAGATTTCTAAAGTTAAGGATTGAAAATTAACTATTTAAAATAGAATTCATTTGCCTACATTTTATTCAACGTGGACTTATCTTTTATGTCGATTGAAAAAAAAGAATTTATTTTTGATAAATATTGCTTAATACTGCTCAGTCAATATTCTATAAACGACAATGTTTAAATATTTTATTTATTTTTCAAATTCTCTTTATGACAAGAAGCCCTAAAAATGTCTGACAATGTGAAGTTTCACAGGCTGCTCTTCGTTTAATAACGAGGAAACATGTCATGTGCTTTTAACTGATTGATAAGCAAGTGCTAATTTATTATTTGGAAAAGTTTTAAGTCTTGTGACAAAGACTTTTCCTACATAGGTTCTATCTTAAACTAAGATACGGTAATTGCAAGCACTGTTTTTGGTACAATTTTATTTTGAAAATTGTAATACTGGTACTCAGGAAAAGAAAGTTGTACATTATAAATCATGACCTTTGAAATACAAGGACGTCACATACGAGGGTTGATCAAAAAGTTCGCGAACTAATTAAATAACTTCCATAAAAGAAACAATATTTGGTTTCAATGTTGATTATATTTTTAATTAATCTTCCCCAATTTTAATGCACATCAACCACTGTTCTGCGCATGCATGAATCACGTGATATTGCGGTCACGTGACCCCTCCGTAGCGTTCTGTCACAAAAGTTTAAAGATTTTTCTATAATTTATATTTTAGTTTTATATTTCTTTCCATGTGAGTTAATTTTTATGACAAGAACAGTTCATTTGTCAGAAATGGTCATATCTCGGCAACAGAATGGGTGGATAAGAATATTCTTTCCAAAAAATAAGCATGGCGACCATTTAAACACAAATCTTCTGTCTCGAGACCTTTACTCAAGGTGGATAGAAAATGGGTGCCTCCTTTTTATCATATCTAATATGTTTAAAATCTAAAATAAACGATTCTTAGATATTTAAGAATTATATTATTGTACAAATATTCACCTATTTTTCAAAGTGTTTTTTGGAGGTCTTTGATAGCAAATTGCTTAATTATCAATACATATCTTTTCAAACTTGCTTTCACTGGGCAAGATGACAAGTATAATTTTTAACCATCTTCCTTCCTTCACTAAAACGATCAATCCAATCATAAATTGAATTTATAGGAACTCATTTATCTCAAAAAACTGTGAACAAATTATTATAGGATACTACAGAGGGATTTCTAAGATATACAATAAATTGTACAGTCGTTTGTTTAACAAGTTAGACTGAGACAACCATTTTTCGTCATAAGTGACCTACATAGTGACGTCATTTTCACATTGTGACGTCACAAACAAGGAGGAAAACTTTATTTAGCATATGCTATTTATAGACCTTGTGTATGGCTATGTGTGTACCGAATTTCATTCTAATTTTAATTGTGGTTTTGTATATTTAGAGATAGTTCGCGAACTTTTTGATCACCCCTCGTAGATGAGAACCTGACGGACTCCAGAGCCTTTGATATTCATGGATTCTAAGGTTATATAATTATGTCCTTGTTGATCTTAAAAGGCGTTTGATAGGCCAATATTTTACCGCTGTGTTCCCAAACTATATTGTTTCAATGGAGTATTGGGTTTGAATGCTATTCGTTATTGTTATTTATTTTATTAAGTTATACTAAATACACTATTTTTGATAAAAACACTCTTTGGTAAATATAATATGGTTAGGTATCATTCTATATTTAGAGGTCGCGTCATCAAGCTTACACTAGTGAGGATCACGTGACCTGGTGTACATATTGGGTTAGGTATATGTGATACCTAGTTTTCTCATGCAGGTATCAGGTAGATTTTAAAATATGTGAAAATACCTGTTCTAAATGTACTTCCGTTTTAGATATTGCTATTTTGACTGCAAGATACATATCCATTTAAAAAAGATTTCCTTTTGCTGAGGATGTAAGATGCTTTCATTAGGGACCTTAAGGACATTGGCAAGGTTCCTGGCTTTTGTATAGATTTTTTCAAGAACTCTTGAACAGGTGTAATGATAATAAACATGTTATATTCTGGTACATTTAACCCACCAAGCCACCCTTCCTTATTAAATTTTGTCAAATCAATGTTTTTACAATTCTCAATGCATTTCCTATGTAAAATGTTGATAAAAAGGACGTACTTAATTTTTTACCATAAAAATTTTCCAAAATCCAGTCATTTCAGAAAATTTATATATTATATACATCATTGTATCCCCATTTCCAATCATTTCTAAATATCATGACTGAAAACACAAATTAAGAAAAACATGACACAGATCTAGCAACACTGTTCATTATTTTAGAGTTACTTCCCTTAGAATCTAATTCGTATTTATAATGACAAAGACTGTTTGACTATTTATGTTAAGTAAATTATCATATTGGAAACAAATTTTCATAAAAATATTGGCATAGATTTGTTAAAATATTTGTTTACAGTTACTGCTGTACATGTAAATGGTGCCTCCTTCGCACGACCTCATTCAGATACAGGTTCTCGGCATTTGTCATCTTGTCCTTCCCATTATGAGTATACGCTAAATAACGGTCTGTTGACCACTGTTTACTGTCTGTCCCTGAACACAATGTACAACAAAACAATCACCGTTTTTCTTTCTAGCTGTAGAGATGATTCTTCTCGTTCAAGGAAACTACTCCATAAACTCAGTCTGTACGGCATAAGAGGAAGTACACTATCATGGCTAACATCATTCCTTACAAGAAGGACAATGCGAACAGTAGTAGAGGGCGAGAAATCAGAGGCGGTGCCAGTGGAGTCCGGGGTGCCGCAAGGCACAGTCCTCGTGCCGCTGCTCTTTTTATGCCACATTAACGACCTCCCAGACTCCGTAACATCACAAGTCCGACTGTTCGCAGACGATTGCCTCTTATACCGACAAATCAACAACTATGGAGATCAGGAAAAATTACAGGAAGACCTTCACAACTTGCAAAAGTGGGCCAATGACTGGGGTATGCGTTTCAACGCCAAAAAATGCTACATCATGAGCATACGCCAAAAAACCAGCAAATTCTATACACTGGACAATCACGTGCTGGAAGAGGTTGAAAATAACCCCTATCTTGGACTCCAAATTTCATCAGACTTAAAGTGGTCAACTCACAACAAGATTACTAGAAAAGCTCATTCAACATTAGGATTTCTCCGACGAAACTTATCACACTGTACAGAAAACTGCAGGAAAACAGCCTACGTCTCCATGGTGCAATCAACACTTGAATATGGATCAATAGTCTGGGACCCATTTCAAAAACAGGACATAGATAAGCTCGAACGTGTCCAACGCAAAGCCATCCGTTTCATAAAACGAGACTACCACAACAGGGAAGAGGGCTTCATCACCACCAAGGCCAAGGAACTGGACTTACAACCGCTCCAGCATAGAAGGACCAGCTTGCGACTCATTATGCTCTATAAGGTGGTTGAGGGGTTGGTGCCAGGGCTACCAACTCACAATTTCATTCAAAAAGCTAAGCCTAGACGCCAAATCAAATTAAAAACATTCGATAATTGTGAAAATACAAACATTCTTTCATCTCAAGTCAAAAATAACAGCAAGTGTCTCGAAACAACATCTACGAAAACTAACCAATACCGCTCATCATTCTTTGTGGACACAGTCATCAAATGGAACCAACTGGAGGACAATATAGTTTGCGCTAAGTCTGTCGAGGCCTTCAAGACCGCCCTCGACAGCTTGTGTCAATAAGTCCGACACGCGCTCTCTCACCGTCGTAGAAAAGCCATTATTGGTCACTTCGACGTATATATACAGATACAGATACAGCACATGTGTTTTTGTTTACCTCTGTAAAATACGCTTTGTTGGCTTTCATTTCATAGAGAATTCTACACGGGAGATCACTCTCAATTACAGTTTTATAAGTGAATAAACCCATGATATAAACCTTTTTTCTCCGGATAACCGTGACTTGCCAATGTCCTTAACATGAGCGAACATCACGGAAACGTAACTAAGGTAACCAGAAAGATAACTATATTGCTGAAATGGAAGCTGTTTGTGCTGTTTGTGATTTCACTTTAGAAATGTTGAACTCATTTTCATAAATATATTTTTTAAATAATACGTCGTTAACTTTTAAATTTTATTTTCAAAAAAGGAAAATAAAATGAAAGCGGAACAAGACAGAAAGAAACGAGAGAAACAAGAGAAAGATGAGCTAGCAAGAGCGTTAAAAGAGGAAAGGGACAAATTAAAATCCGCGAAGGAGGACCTTAATAAAACTTGCTCCGCCTATTCTGCAATTTTAAAAAACAAAAACGTATCAACATATGATGAAATAAATCGCGTAAAAAATGAAATCCTGGAAGTGACAACAAAATTTCAGAGAGATCTAAGTAAAATAACGGTAAAATAAATTAAACTAGATAACTGTAAAGTATACACTGCAAGAAATTCTGAATATACGATTATAAAAAGAAGAAATAGCTTTACTCTTATTTTTTTTTTTACCTTTTTATAAAACAGAATGTACTAGAATGAAAAGAAAACGGAGGTGAGGATAAATCGAGTATTGAGGACTCAGTAGACATAAGAACTGGATATACGCAGAACGATAGATATGGAACGCAAGAAGCAACTCTCTATGATATGCAATCACATGATCGCTCTGGTATATCAGTAAAAAGGCAGTCAGATGGAGAGACAATATATACCACGAACCTCATAGAAGACCTGGACAATCATCCAGAGGAGGGATGCAAGATAGTGCGGAAATGAAGATCGCAGTAACATCTGAACATTATGAACAGAAGAAGACAGAACAGGGTCAAGAAGGAAGTCGTGAGAATAAAGAAATTGTAGAAGTCCACAAACATAAGAGTAAAAATTTTGTCTCTAAAGAAAGCGAACAAAACACAATAGAACCACAACCAGATTATAGTGACCAGGACACCGATATTACGTTCAAGAACTTGAGTGAAGAATACGCCAAGGCACTATCTAGTATTAAAGAATTAAACATGAAAAAGAAAGAGTTAACAGAAGAGCTTAGGAAAGAAAAATCACATGTATACAAATTGAAAGAAGAATTAAAATGGAAGGAAGATGTGAAATTTAAAGGTACAAAGAAACACTCGAAAGATAAAGGCATACAAAAAGATTCCAATGCGGAACCTAAAATTGAGGCTAACAAAATAGAACAAGATGGATCAACGGAATATAGGGGCGATAGAAGAACAGCTCAAGTAGCAATAGGAAATGGTTTACAAGCATGAGTTGGCACTGGTATGTATACCAGAGAAAAGTCACATTCAGATGTAGAGACAGTATATAAACCACAGAGTAAATCTGTACTAAGGTTGTCGAAAGAGTCCATGGATAAGAGTGTTATTGTCCAAAGAATCGTTAAAGTTATACTAATTGCATACCAAAGTATAAGTTATGAAAATCCAAGTCAGCAGAGTCTGGTTTTTATTGTTTAAATTGTAGCTTTAATTATTTTAGTAAAATTTTAAGCAAAGTTTATTTCATACAATTTGCCTAACTAAGCCTTTTCTCCTTGCCTTTGTTTTTGTTTATTTTTACCAATATTATGCAATAGACATGCTGCTTTTTGTTTCCATCAATCAATGGTCAGTAGGTCGTGAATAGCTAGTCACGTGACTTCTCATCTTCCAGGACAGCGTCAGTACCAAGCTATTATTGTCTTCATTAATCCTTGAGATTACTTAAAAATCACCGATCATCCGATTTGTTTGTTTGTGTATATACTTTCAGTGTACTTTAACTTTGCTGTTGACGATATAATTTGTGGAAAGAACACATAATTAATTAGTGCAATTGTGATTTTAATATCAACGTATTTCAAACAACAATGGCGACCAGGCTTCTTCGTGAAAAACTGTTAGAGGCTAATATAAGCGCCTCTTCAAATTTCCCCATCTCTGTGTTGCGGAAATTTTACATGGACAATGTGTTAGGAAAAGATGCTGACGCTTTACATAGTCAAAGTGATAGCAGGGCCATCGATGTGAACTCCGCAGAGATGACCAATCAAATGTTTTTCCGGACAATCTTTGAATCCCCAGAGTTCGTCTACGGCATCCGTACAACTGCAGTGCGCTTGTACTTGGGAATTTCTTCCAAGTCTGTCTTGCTGGGTTCAACAAATTTCGTTGTAGCGATGCCTCATAAATAGGGAAGATTCTCATTTCTTATATTATATATTGCATAAGAAAGATATTACTCAAATTTATGTGTCGTATAAAATATAAATTAAATGCATGTATATGAATTAGTAATAAATGAAAGATAGTGCTGCAGGATATAAAATGAAATCCACTCTTACGTTTATTACAGTTAATTCATATATCTCAGAGTTTATTCAAATGCATAATATAATAAGATATCCCATTTATAATTAAAAAAACACGTGGAAACAGTGTTTTTGATTATTAATAGTAATAAAATATGGCAGGAAGAATTAAGTTGAGTTTTAAACACTTATTTTCCAAGACACCAAGTGTGACCAAGATCCTCAAAAATATATACATAAAAATAAGAAAAGACAGTATCAGTCGGCAATTGAAAATATTAATGTATAAAATATTTTCCCTTTAATGTAAGTGCTTACATTACCTTTTGTGTCCTAGAGATTTGAAGCTAAGAATCCAAATTTTTGCTACATTTGCGAGCATTAAGATCGCAAAACGTTAATTACCATAAGTTGTTTACCAGATGTATTGTATTGATAATTCAAATAAACAATTAGGACTATTGCAAATGAAGGATTACGCAAAATTAAACGAGCATTCTGAGAGTATTGCATAAGCAATACATGTCCCATACCGGGTCCCCCTTTTTCTTTAAGATGTCGTTTTATAATATGCAAAAGTTATGTCTAAGGTAAAACTGCTTGATTTAAAGGTTGTGAATACCTTTAATAAAATAATGGATCACATTAAGACGAAAATTCAACTAATTGTTCCAACGTATTTTTGTTGCTTCATATTTATGTCGACCATCAGAAGTTAGCGCAACATTAAACGATTATGAGAAATTAAAAATGCCATAATTTTGTCAAAAATCAATGAAGCGAAAGGACATTCAAATTTGAAATTGTAACTCATCAAGATACATTCACACACCAAAATTCAGTTCAATATCTGCAAGCGTTTAGAAAAAATGCGGAAAACCAAGCAGGACAGACTGACAGACAGACAGACTGACGGACGGACGGACGGACGGACAGACAGACAGACAGAGGGACGGACGGACAAACGCAGAGGAAACCTATCGTCCCTTCCGCTTTCACCGGTAGGGGACTAATGACCTTGTTAAATGTTGAATGACTTTTTAAAAAAAAAAAAATTGCTAGGCCATTATTTAACTGCCCTGTTCCCAACAATTTTGTTTCAATGGCCCTTTGAGCTTGATTACCATGGGCGTCGGAAACAAATTGAAAGGGGGAGGGACTAATCGAAAGTGGGGAAGGGGGGAGGGGTAAACCAACAAAAAAAGTTAATCCCAATTTTCAATGCCTTTATAATGTCTATTTTTGCCAAAAAAAAGTGTGCGGGGGGATGACTAAGCCCCCCGGCTCCGACGCCTATGATAACTTTTTGTTATCTTCATACATATATTTTATAATGTAATCTTATATGAAATATAGTTATAAATTACATTTTTTTTGCATGTATTCATTGGCAAATACAAAATGGTAAGGTCCATGTACACGAACAATTAAGTTTTCTCATGCAGGTATCGGGTAGATTTTAAAATATGTGGTAATTCCGGTTCTGTACTTTCGGTTTAGATATTGTATTATGATTACAATACACAACCTATTCAAACATTCTTCATGATGCCGAGGATGTAAGATGTCTCCTTTAGGGACTTAAACATGAGCGACCATCAAGAAACCGTAACTAAGGTAACCAGAAAATAACTAACTAAGATATATATATGTTTATTCACCAATCAAGGGCCCACGGGGGGCATGAACAAATTATTACAATAAGATAACATTGATTACAATTCTATATTATAGGTGTATAATGTAACATGACTAGTGATTAGGTTTGACATTGAGAAGTGCATCACCACATTGCATCAAAAGCATAGAAAACCAATGTGGAAGCTGTCCATGCTGTATTTCATAATGATTTCACTTTATAGCTTACTCCTAGGTTAGGTTACACAAACTGCAATTTTTCAGTCATTGTAATTCTTTCAATTCAGACTTTGTAATTCATCTGTGCATACTTGCCCAAGGTATATGACCTTAAATGGGTCGATATACACTGTATTTAGCTTGCTCAAGAATAATAAGGACAGTGTTTTGTACTTTTAAAATATCTATCTAAAGGGGCCTGGACACAGTTTCAGCTGATTTTTTTTAAAAACCGATTTTAATGTTTACAATTCCTTACTAAGGCATCATCTATTGATAAGCAAATATTTGAACATCATTTGTTGATTAACAAACAAGATACAGAAATTAACTTGTTTTTGTTTACAAATAGAAAATATTATATTTATAACAGAATGAAGTTCAGCAAATCAATAGTAACTCTCGAATCGTATATACCATTAATTTTTATTTGAAAAGTATCTACTTTGAACGAACATATATTAGAATATTAACCCGTGTAAACAATAACATGTCACTAGCCTGGTTTGGAACTCTGAATCTGTCTTGTTCCTGGACAAATGGCGTTCAAATTTATGATGATAATTAGAAAGACCCTAGTTAAATATGTGTAAAAATGGGAGGAAAAAAATGAAATTTTAGCTGAAACTATGTTCATACCCGTTTAATGAATGAAATGACAATCATCGATTAATTAAAATTTACGTGATAACTATGTGTACATAGAGTACATATAAATAGATACATGCCTTTTTTTCTTCAAAGTTTTAATTTCATATAGAACATAACATCATCTATCAAAGAAGAATAATAAAGCTGAAAAAATATTTCAATTTCATGGGACAATATCCACTTTAACAAGCTTAATCGAATTGTAAATTGACAGTTGGACACTTGATGTTTTAATTCTAATAGAGGAACCCGACTTCAATTTAATTTACTTACAATTTAACAAATGCTGCTGTAACTTTCATTTTAAAAACAGAAAGACGAGAGGAAAAAAGAGAAAGAGAGAAAGAAACAAGAGAAGAAGGAGAAGGATGGGATTTTAAAAAAGGAAAAGAGCGACTTAAAAGGTGTGAAAGGCGTTTTAAAAACAGCTTGGTCAGAATATGCTGCAGAACTGAAAAACAAAGAGTTTTCAACTTATGAAGACATTAAACCTGTTAAGCAGGACATCATCAGGACAACATATAGATTAACAAGCCAGCTTAATCAAATCACGGTAAAAGAAATATCTTTTATTATACTATGGTAGAAATTGTCAGTTTAGTGAATATTGAAAGAAGAAATGAGTCACATCCTATTTGATTTTGTCTTTTAAACAGAACACATTGGTACGCAAAGATGAGGAATCTGAAATACATGCAGATACCCACGATGGGGTCCAAACAAACAGAAGAACTGGGCATACGCAGATCGGAAGTAATTCAAAGCCAAAAGCAACACATTCTGGTAAGCAAGCTCCAAGTAACCCTGGTATATCAGAGAAAAGACCGAATCCGTTGGATAGGCCGTATAATGAGGCTCAGGGAAAACCTGGACAATTATCCAGAGGATGGATGCAAGATAGTGCGGAGATGAAGATCGCAGTAACACCAGAGCAGTATGATCAGAGGAGCAGAGGATGGGGACCGGGAGGAAGTCTTGAGAATAAGGAAAATGACCATAAAGATGAAAGTAAAAACTTCTCTAAAGAAAGCGGACAAAACGCAACAGAACCACAACCGGATTACTTAGATGAGGACACTGAGAGTACGTCCAAGGCCTTGAGTGAAGAATATGCCAAGGCCCTATCTAGTATAAAAGAAATAAACACGGAAAATGAGAGGTTAAAAAAAGGGCTGATGAATGAAAAATCACATGTAGACAAATTGAAAAAAGAATTGAAACGGTGGCAAGAGGTGAAACTCGAAGATGCAACGAAAGACTCGGAAGGTAATGGTATGCAAAAAGATTCCAATGAGAAAGAAGCTGAAGAGAATTATCGAGACAATCATTCCAATAAATACAAAGACAACTCGCAAAATGGACCCAATCACGAGGGATATGCAGATGAGAGGCGTAGATTGCAACATAAACAAGGGGCAAACAATAATGAAACTCAACAATACATAGATAAATTAAAAGAATATCAACATGAGATGAATAGATTAAAGGAAGACTTGGAAAAATTCAAACAAGATAGTGATTGGAGAATTCGAGATTTAGAGGCTAAATTACAAAATGAAGAGCAAGGGAAAAGTACCCTTCAAGCCCAGGTGAAAAAAATAACGTTCGAAAAAAATGAGGCGCTCACAAGGTATTCGAATTGTTTTCTACCATGTCAGTAATATTGTTAATGAATCTACATGTATTGAATTGATAACTAATACCAACACCAATTATAAATTAAAAAATGCCAATGATATAACTAACTATAATTTAAAAATAACCTCCTTTTAACGGACAGGCTGACATTAAATTGTATCTGTTTATCATTTTAAATTGTATAAGACTCAGTGAAATCGCGGGTAGGCGGCTTCTGGAAAACAATCCATCCATTGCAGACCTTAGCACAGAGATACGACCAACCAAAATCGGAGAAAACTTCAAGCAACTGTATGATAACGAATGGACTGAAGCATTCGAAGAGCTAACAGAACAAGGAAAAACAGAAGAGGAGTGCATCAAAGCCCTTCTACGTATAGTACAGGTAAACTGATTCATGCTGGTGCACAGAAAGGTGATGTAGATACGGATATGCAGACATTCGTACATATCATTGAATATTCTGAGGTAATAGTTCATGATTTTTTTTCAAAACTGAATTTAATTAGAATTTCATTGTATTTTTCAAGGATACATTTACTTTTGCAATGGAAGAGGCAAAAAGTTTTGAATCCAAATTGATATCGATCGTCATATCTTTTCCTGGGAACGCAAATGTAAGTTTCCTTCATGACGTATACCTTATAGAATTTCGAGCAAAATGTTGACATAAATCAAGAGCGTTGAATGTTTGGTTGAATTATTGTCCTTCACTGCTTAGTGTAGGTTTTTAAGATTAATTTTGTAGTTTATAACATTATTGATGGTTTTATAATTTGTTTAATTCTTATCCTTCTTCCGGAACATCGATGAAATATTCTTTAGGTAACCATAATGTCAAATCGTTTTATAAAAATTTGGAACAGTTGTGCATTTGAAAGAACGCCTAAGATAAGACAACGACTTTTCTAAATACTAGTAGATACTAGTGGGACATACTCTCAGATTTATTATATCAGAATATTCATTTCGTAAGTTCTATAGTACAATGACCATGTCAGCAAATACAATTTATCATTGAGTCGAATGTTGACTGACGTTTTCATACTAATTATTAGACCATTACTTAATATTGAATTGCCGACGACGGGGTTTTCCATTATTTCCTTATCATGACAAGGAGCACACGGTGGGTGTGACCGGTCGGCATGGGATGCTCACTCCTCCATGGCACCTGATCCCACCTCTGATGTTTTGGAGGACCATGATTGTTCTGATCCAAATAATTATGTAAAGAACTTTTGAGCTTTAATACTGTTCGTCATCTCCATATATTCTATTCAACACAGAGCTCCAATACAAACACTACCAAAGACGAGGAGGAATTAATCAAGCAACTCAAAAGAGTTTCCGCCGCCAGAACGAGCACTGCTGTACAAGATGTAAGTTTCTCCTAAAATACATGTTCTATTGTTCTTCTTGCAATATATATTTATCATCATATTGTAAATTTCAGATATCATTAGAATTAAATAATACATAACACATTAAAATTATCTTTGTGCAATTTATTTGGTGTTTTTTTAATTTGATAACAAAATTGGTAATGTACACTCATCTTAAACAATTTCATCAAAATTTTAGGTGTATGTTAGGAAAATTAAAATAAAGGAAAACATAGGCGAAAGATTAAAGCTGTATGCTAGGAAATGCATGGAACTGTGTTGGTATATGGCCGTTCAATCTCCGCCTATGGTTATTGTTAGTGCTGTGCAATGTAAAGGACCTTTTGATGAGAAATATTACTCACGGTACACAGCCACCGGAGATTTGATTGATTATGTGGTTTGGCCCTGTACGCTTCTGCATGAAAATGGTCCTGTTTTGGCAAAAGGGGTCGCTCAGGCAACTAAAGGCAACAGTGAAGCCTTTAAAAGAAAACAGGCACCTGCGGCACCTAAACAAAATAGTGATGAACGATGGTCCTCTACAAAACAAGGTGCTGTTGGTCAAGAAGGAATAAGTAATCCAAACACAAAATACCAAAAGAAAGACGAGAAAAATAAAAACGAGCAAAATGTTTATAATAAAACTGAAGGTGGCCGATCTTGGCAAAGTGATGGTTCATCTAAAGAAAAAACTCAGATGAGTAGTAAAAGTGTCTACATGAAATCCGGGACTATGGATGAATCATCTGCTCGTGGAGTGACACGAAGTCATTCCGTAAAAAACGAAACAATAACGGATAACAAAGGGAAATATGTGTCCACAATTAGATTATAAAGCGGGATATTGCGAATAATATTATAGAGTAATGCAATGTAAATTTGTATATTTATTTTTTAATCTTTTAAAAGAAAAAAAAAGTACATGTACTACACTTTATATTAATGAAATATAGCAGTAAACAAATTTAATATTGTAATACTCTAGAAATATATACAATTATAAAATAGTTAATTTACAAGAAAAATATTCAAGAGATTTTTTACTTGATTGCTTGTGATACAATATACTATTATTTAAATTGGAAAAATAAATTCTAAAAATGACCACGTAAAGTTTTGTTTGATAGTTTGTAAATTGAAATCTTGTAGTTTGAAAATTAAGTAATGGGGGGGGGGCATCGCGAAAAGGAATCTAAATGATCATAGAAAGGGTATGCCACGAAAAAAAACTTGTTTTTATATGTGTTCGTTCAAATAGTTGATTTTTGCCTCAGGCTTTTGCTTTAAAATTTAGCCTAACCGCAAATTAAAACATCTTTCAAATGGTTTAGATATTTAAACTAAAATTTCCTCACAGATATTATATTCTATAAATATGAAAATTAAACAAGTTGCATAATGCAATAAGTTTGATTTTAAGATTCTACACCTTATCATCATTAAGAAAATGCAAACAATACTTTAGTCACCCTCATATTAATATTGGCATCATTACTGTTGGTACATTTACCAAAGACCTACAATATTTGATTGAAAAAGAGTGTAAATCAAACATTGATAATTCAATTGATAAAACAATGATAAAATCAGTCTCGTTGAAAGTTGTCATTTGCAAATTTTATGGTCGATATAATTAGCTTTTCAGCAAGTACAACCTTAAATTAAATCGATTTTTTTTTTACCTTTTTTCATACATATAGTTTAGACAGGATTTTCACATTGAATTGTCAACTGATTTTGTACATGACAAGACGCACACTGCAGGTGTGACCACTCGACAGAGGATGTTTACTCCTCCACAGCACCTGATCCCACCCCTGATGTGTTACTATAGGCCAGTGTTTGATCTGCACTTTATTTATCTTTTAGGAACGATACTGTTCGTTTATCTTTATTTTCATGCAAATGTAAATTTAAAAATACATATTTTTATGTTTTTGCATACAAATTGCATATAGTAACTTACTAGTAGATTCAAAATGAAAATAAATCTGCTAATATTATTAATCTAACATTAAGACTGCATAGGCCAAATAGTTCACTTATTTTAAAAATTTTGTATAAAATTCATTAGTGTATCCATTTCTCGTATTTCTTCCAGAACCGGTTTTCTTAAGAAACTGGAATATCATTAAGTCTAAAAAGAGCGTCAACATCCCATAGACTGCCATACATAACATTACAGCTTGACCTCCTTTTCAACATTAAATAACTTTGCGCGACAGAACTGTTTATTACAAGTAATCGTCGGATCTCCTGGCAAGAGGAATAATGGGTGTATAGCTAGCCGGGGATTCTTGTACATGTATACCTTTAAATACTTGTGACATTTAATTCTTCAGGCACAAAACTCCATATGTCTTCTTCGACGTACGTTTATTTTGATGAAATGAGACAATGACTTTTTGTTCTGGATTATAAGTGTTACTCAAAAGCGAAATTTGATCTTCTGATTTTCTGTGTCGGTATGATAGATTCCCTTTACTGGTAAGGTCTAGCACTGATCAACTTAACTTGCTATCATGGTATTTTTTTGCTTTGAACATTTTTAATAAAACCCCAATAATTTGATCTTTCGTGCCTTTTGGAATATTTTGCATTTAAAAGTGACACTTTGTGTCAAAAACAAGGAACAGACTCCATTTGACTTTTTCTTAGATAAATATTTTGATTTTTTATGGAATTTCGAGCTTTAATACCGTTAGTTATCTCCATATATTTTATGTTTTATACCAATTAGTTGAAGAAGTAATCAAGCACCTAAGATGGCCAATCGTAAAATGAAGAATGCACCCATTAATATGCCTATCTCAAACCCAAAGTTTGGCGTCCAGCCTGTCGTGTATTACCCATCCAATAGTTTACTAGACTCAGGCAGACAAGTTCCCCGTCAACGGCCTCGACTTCAATATCACAGTTCTGACGTCAGTGACTTCAGCAGACGATCACAGGTTGTATATTCAACCAATCCACCTTCCCCTACCTCTCCTGAATTTGCTAACCATCTTCGGTACCAGCGACCACCAGAATCACCGAGAATCATGCGTCCAACGTCTGCCAGTAAAGTCCATTTAATTGAACAGTTAGTTGATCGCCAGGATTCCATAAGGAAACAGATGAAGGATACAATTGCAGTCTGGAAAACTATTGTCAAGGATATACCAAAACCTGGAAGAAAAATATCGGTGGATGACCAAATGAAACGAATAAGAAGCCTTTGTGCTGATATCGACAGACATCTTCATATATGGAAGGTACGATTTTAAAAGAACTTAATCATTTATTTCAATTTTATTAATGATGAGCTTAGCTATATCCAACTGTGTCATTAGAACTATTGCTTAATTTTGCAAAATATTGATTACATCACCAGCTGTCTTATATTGTTTTATTTCAGGATGAATTATATCGGCTTACTGGGACACGTTTAAATACTGCTGCACAAAAACCATTTATGAGCCAAAGTGTTACGAAGCAAACCCCTTTTAAACAGATTGCATTGAACGACACCAGGAGCAAAGAATTGAACAACATTGAGAAACTTGTTCAGGATATCAGAAAGGAAAACAATCACCTAAAAGAGAAAATGGCTGGTCTAGAGGAAGATCTACGGAAAGTTTTACAAGAGAAGGAAGAGCTGTTAACACGGTTTGTTTTCGCAAAATTGCATTTTTCGTTTACAATCATTGAATTGTAAAATGCTATTATGAAGGTTAAAATATTCTGAAAACAGATTTTAACAAGAATGTATCATTAAGATTCATTCTAAATGAATCATGTTATCATTTTAATCATAAATCATGTTATCATTTTATTTTATTCTGATGATCCGCGCCAACAGAACTCCTAAGTATCGGTTAGGTTTTTAGACGAAGTTTTAATTTTAAAAAAAGTTTTTTAAGTGGTACGAAAAGTTATTTGCATATTGTAGATTAAGTGAGATATCGGGATCAAGACTCACGGATGGAAATGTACAATTTACAGACCTGAACACACAGAACAGACCTACGAAGATTGCTGAGAGATTCCGAGAACTTTACAATGAGGAATGGATGGCAGCATTAGATGTTTTACCACAAGATGATCCTTTGTCGGAAAAGAAATCTATTTCGACTTTGTTATACATCATACAGGTACGTGTGGTCAAAGAATGGGATGAAAGCAAGAAAGTGCAGGATATATATAAAGAATGAGATTAATATGATCCATTACATTAACTGTTACGTTTATTTCAGATAGTTGTAAATGAATTAATTGAGAAATATTTACAGCATGAAAAAATCTAACTTGATAAAAATTTAATTTTCTGATTTTCATCACAGTCTAGTTTTGAGTTCTGTGAAAATGAGAGCCGAGAGATGACGAGGAGGCTCCATTATGCTGTGTTTGACGATAGCGAGGATAGAATTGAAGTATTCTTCTTTTGACTTATTGCTTTTCTTGCAATATATGCCGTGTAAATTTAGCTAAGGAATGAAAGTACAAAATGATAATTTCAGTTTCTTTCACTCTCTTTCTACAGCTAAACGATGAAAGTAAAAGACTGATTCTACAACTTCAGAAGTCCGCCGCCGATTTAATAACACCTGGTATAGCTCAAGTAAGTTCCTGTTTAATCTTTCTTAATATATATTTGAATAAAAAAAAAATCATATACTAGAATATCAAATATTTCATACAATCATGCAAATTTATATAATCTTGATTGTAGTGATTTCATAATTGATTTTTTAGAAATTCTGCCAATCACTTGACATTGACGAAAATTTTGAGCACCCTCTTCCAGAAAGTGTCAAAACATTTGCAGCAGAATGTACAAAGATCACTTGGTGTATGGTTGTGCAATCCCCACCGATGCATATTATTTGCAAAGGTAGCCATGGAGAAAAATTTGATCGTAACTTGTTTTCAGAATATACTCACCAAGGAGACGTACTGGATTTCGTGGTGTGGCCCGCAGTTCTGATAGAAAATGGAGGGGCCTTATTATCCAAAGGGGTTGTACAACCCTTGAAGCCCTCATAAAACCGAGTATAAAAAAGTGATAAAGAACAAAAAATAAAAAAATCTTCATGATTTTCTATTTTTGTGCAATAAAAGTGTCCACAAATTTACTCCATAACATAATATGTATAGTAGTTTATAAATATGTAAAATTTTAATCTGATATATTCTTCTTGAATTTGTGTGATTTTTCTGAGATTTTGAATATTATGTCAACAAAATAGACTGTCTAGAGTTTCATGTTAATCTTAATTCTGCCTGTGTACATGTATATGTGTTTTGTAACTTCAGACAAGAGATCAGCAGAATTGTAAGTTTCTGATAATTCAATAACGGTTGTATGACTTTGGCAATGCAATAAAACTTGTATTATAATATCTCATCCATAGTTTTCAAATGATTGTATCCATTTATATTGCTGTTCTGAATGGATCTTGACTTTTTGATCGTTTTCAATGCCAACGAGATATGACATAGCTCTTCATTATTTGAGTCTAATATAGTATTAACACAAATAAACTGATTAACGTTTGTTAACATATTGTTTATTGTATTAATTACTCTATGGCGTACTCCAATAATTTTTATTTTACTATGTCAAAAATTGAAACTAAGTTAATGAAATAATAAGAAAAAATTTTAAAAAATCAATCAAAAGTGAAAAAAGATTTTACCAACTGAATACAAAATATTCGCTGTAATTTATGACAGATGTATATTTATTGTATATGTATTGGTTTCATTAGTAGCAAAAGCAAAATTTCATTTTTCGTTAGTTTTCTGCCAGATTTTTTTTGAGTGTCTTATTCTAATAAATGCAGATAGAGAAAGAATTTGAAAAATAATCAAGGAAACTGGAAAATTTATTATGATAACCTTTTAAAACAAATATAAAATGTAGAAGAAAAAATACCCCACTAAGCATTAAACTGTAACCTCGATTATATAACTTTTTGATTTCATATCATTAGATTACTGCATTTATCAGTCAAGCATTTTTACATGAAGAAATGAAGCCTTCATGGAGAATTTTTCGAATCAATTCTAACTTAATTAAAGGAATGGAATTCTCCGTTCAAAACACTGTACTGTCACAATTAATATTTATTCTCACTCTGCGCTACCGTACATTGCATACAGGTAAATCGTCATGGCTGGTTGCATGACTAACAAAGCGACAGATGGTTTTCTGAAAGAAAACTACCTGGCGTCCGTTGTGCAGGCTGGATCCGACCACATAGCTGGTACAGTCAACACCCAATTGATCTCTGACTCCCTTACTCCTAAACCTTTCTTTCTTACGGTGTCTAACATGTGATCCTTCATAAATCGAATAGAATGGCTAAACACTTCAATTGCCAATATATCCTTCTTTTCTGTTATATCTAGGATCCTCGTTTCCATTGTCAGTCTCTGTGGAAAAAAAATGTAAAAAATCATGCAGTTTGCTTAGTTCACTCCACATTGTATGAAAATATGAGCCACTAGAAAAAATATTAAATACGATAAAATGGAACAATAATGTCAGATCAATTCAAGAGGCTTATTATTACGGATAATTTAAGAAGACACACTTGCACGTAACATTGATTAAAAATAATTACCTGATCTTCATTCCTAAGTTGGTTGTATAGCACCATTTTGAATCGGCGGAAGTAGCAATAATCTTGATGTTCATCTTCCTCTGTTAACTCGGCATATTTTGATTCTGCTTCATATCCAAACGCAACAAACTTATGTTCACTGTCCAGTAGGAGAGTGGTGGGGGTCTTTTGGGAAAGTTGTATACTTGACGGGGCCTTCCAGTCTGGGAGGGATATTTTCATGGGATTGTCTTCAAAATCACTTTTCATGGAGTAAGCGTACCCCGAAAAGGTTGTGCCAAAGTCAATGGCACAAACCAACAAACCTTCATTTGATGATATCGACATGACAATTCATTCAGTAATAATGATACAAATTCCTTGTCTTCATACCTGAAAATATTCATCTTTGTAATGTTTCAAAATAGATCATTCTGAGTCACTTTTACCTAAATGTGTATCATTATTTCTTTTCTTGTCTTGATTTTTATTCAAAGAAATGTTTACTTGAGGATTAGTTTTCAGTCTCTAATATCAAAAAGATTTATGAAGAAAGTAAAATATTTTACCTGTTCTTCAATAAAATTTGTCAAATTTCAAAACGAAAGTTAATCTTCCGGTTTAAAGTGCATGCGCATATTCGTATTTTTTGTATTGATTATACACCTTGTCAGTTGCATGATAAGACTATATATGCACTGTTAAACATTATTTGAATGACAGTATATTTAAACGGGTCTTTACATGTCGTTTAAATAACTAGTATTCTTTGCTTAAACTGCAGTTCCTCCACTTTGTGGGGTCGTTTAATATTGGGTTTAATAAGTTTGCAAAGACAGCTGTATTTTCTTACCCCTAAAGAAATAAAATTACTCTCGCTTTGTGTAAAATTATTCATAATTTTGTCACTTTTTAAAAGTATCTAAATAAATAAGAATATTTCATTGAAAATTGAATTCTAACCCTCAGCACATATCTAGGGCACGCCAAATTCACAAAAATGTGCTAATCATAGTTTCACAGTCGATAAACTAGGTTGTAAACTATAGTTTACGGACTGTAAACTATAGTTATCAACTAATGGTACATTAATTGCAAGGTTTTATAATTTATTTTTAGGCAGGAATTGACAGCAAATCATTAATGGTTGCATTAGAACCAGAGGCAGCATCTATCTACTGCAAAGAACTGCAGGTGGAAAAGCTCAGTGGAACAGAAAGTGGAATTGGAGTGTTTTCTCCAGGAAAAAAGTATCTTGTTTTGGATGCAGGAGGTAAGTTTCTACATTTTCACTGAAAACAGTTGAGCGATAAGAAATTGAAAAAAGTTTCACAGCATAAATATTCTTCCTCATTCCATAGGTGGAACTATAGACATGACTGTTCATGAAGTGAAATCTGGAGGCAAACTCCACGAATTAAGCAGAGCTAGTGGAGGAAACTGGGGTGGGGTAAAAGTAGATATGACCTTCAAAGAGATGCTGGTGGAGATTGTAGGAGAGAGATTCCTTGAAGCATATTGCCATTCAAATACAGCAGAGTATATTGAGTTGTTCAGAGATTTCGAATTAAAGAAAAGACAGAAAGTGGAGGATAGGTCCCAAAACAAGAGAATCACAATGAAAATTCCAGCCACTTTTGCGGAGAAATACGAAGAGTTAGAAGACAAAGACATTTCAGACAGAACCAAAGAAACAAAATATAGCAAATTATTGAAATGGGAAGGAGACAAAATGCGAATAAACAAGGATATTTTTGATGGATTTTTCAAACCTTCTTGTGATGGGATTGTTCATCATGTAAAGAAACTCTTAGCGGACCCAAAAGTGAAAGGAACAAACGTCATTTTAATGGTGGGTGGATTTTCTGAGTCGGCAATAGTTCAGCAAGCTGTTAGAGATGCATTCCCCGATTGCCGAGTGGTTATTCCACATGAAGCAGGTCTTGCAGTCTTGAAAGGAGCGGTGCTGTATGGACATGATCCTAGCGCTGTTGCTTCCAGGATAGCCAAGTATACCTATGGGATAGGATGCACGGAACTTTTTGATCCCCAAAAACACGAACCGAAAAGAAAAGTGGTTATTGAAGGTAAAGAAAGATGTAGCCATATTTTCAATAAACACGTTGACGCAGGGGCCGTTTTGTATCTCAACGAGGAGCAGGGGGAACACTCGTACTTCCCCATATCGGTAAACCAAAAAGCAATATCTTTTCCTCTTTACACCACCGAAGCAAAGGATCCCAAATATACAGATGAACCGGGTTGCACTTATCTTGGAACACTGACCATGGATATATCAAATACTAAAGGCGGATTGGAGAGAGAATTCAAGGCTCGGCTTAAATTCGGTGGAACTGAACTCACTGTTACTGCTCGAAATGTTCAAACGAATGATATAGCTCAGGCAGATTTTAATTTCCTCGAAAAAGAACCTTGAGCATAAATAAAACAATGTAATTTTGTTCATTGAGAAAATCATTTGTCAGTTGTAGAGACACATTAATTTCTAAATATATTTCCACCTTTGTGAAAGATGTTGCAGTCTGTGTATTGTATTCTGATTTTGATGCCTATGAATAAAAGATAAACCTACAGAACTTTTTATTCACGCTTTCAGAAAAGAATCATTAAATGCTCGAAGTACTTACTCTGCATGTTCTTTTTCTTGTAATCTTGTTTCAAGTTCTTTGTTTTCTTTTTCATATTTTTCTATTTTTTGAAGGAGTCTATAACATAACAATTTTTAAAAGTGATGCATTAAATAATTCATTTGGTTTTTTTTCAATCTATATACTCTTCATTAATGTGTTTTTACTTATTTTCGGCAGGATTCAAACCTTTTTTCTTTGTTAGCAAAATCTGTTTGCGTTTTCTTTTCTTCTTCTATGGAGCTCAGAGACGATATTGATATTTCCTCAGCTCTGAATAAACAATTATTTCTTTATTAAATTATTGTCAATATCTATAATTGATTAATGCAAATAACTTGCGTCCGTGTATAAAATAAGTCAACTTCCACAAGCAGCATTACCCTGAATTCTTTTCGTTCTCTGTTTCATCTTCAACATCCTTGCTTGCATTAAAAGTAGAGTGCATTCCTCTCATTGCCCCAGCATTACGTTTTGACAATCTGCAAAAATTTAACTCATGAACAAATCTACTCCAAAATGACCTTGGCTCTTACTAACCTAGAGTCTAAGGATTTTCTGGTATCAGTGATATACGACATGATTACTTACTCTTTATTATCATAAATGGTATCTTCCAACAGTTTCTCTAAATCCAACTTCTCTTGTTTAAGTTGGTCATTTTCCTTTGACAGTTTTTCTGTTTTATCCTTCAGATCGTGAATTATATATTTAGATGTGTCTGGGGCACCATTTTCATCTTTTTTGGGAAGCCTTCCCCTTGAATAACGTCGGTTCTCGTATTCCGGGGCAGGACCTTGGTCTGAATCAGATTGACGCTTGAGTCTTATTTCACTACGTAATGTTTCTACTTCGCGTTTCAAACGCTGGATTTCAAAATCTTTGTCTTGAAGACGTTTGTCATTGTAATTACTCCTTCTTAACTCACGAATATCATCTTTAAGTTTGGCAATTTCGTTTTCATAACTATCAGTCATTTCTTTCCGTACTGTGGCAACACCAACACGCTGGAAAAGAAAGGAAAAAAACCCTTAATCAAGCAACCAGTTATGTTTTTCTTATGCAAATCATAATTTTTACGGTAACCAATGTATTGCCTTATCAACAAACAAAAATTTGATATGTTGATACCTTCCAATTGATTAAACGCATAAATCGGTTTAAAAATTGTAATCAGATTGTGTACATCTGTGTCAAATACAAAATCCCCGCTTTTAAAGTGATGAAACGCCAATATATCATTGTTTTTGTTTATACATGTATGTACTTTAAAATCAATAAACTTTTGTCATAATTTCAGTAAAACAAATTGATTTACGAACTTAAATTCATTCGTTTAACATTTTCATTAGAACTGATTCTAATACAGATATTTTTTTGTTCTTCCGGAAAGAGACAAGACAATGGTTCATTCGTCACAAACGTAATGTATCTTTGTAAACTAAGCAAACAGATAATCCTAGAAAGACAATACCGTTGCTATCATGCTGGCATACGTATACACGTGTTCAACATGCTCCCGGAAGTCATGGTCCAGCTTTGGTCGTTTGGTCGTCTGCTCCCAGTCTCGATGCAGATCTTTCAGTGCAGTGATCTCCTGCTTCAGGCGCTTCATGATTTTATGAAGGTCTTCATGTTCGTAACCCGCGGGCCTGAATTAACATATTTATTGATATTTTGCAGTAATTCTTCATGATAAAAGTGAAAAAAAAATCACAAAAAATGTTTAAAAACTAGTATTTCATCAAATTTAAATTGTAGCTCATATGACATACAGGGTGTTCTTTGTAAAAAAAAAAAATCACATGACATCTGCATGCATTGAAAAGTAAACCCCAAAAAATACTGTGTTCATTGTAACAGACAATTGTAACTATAAATATACTACGCATTAAATACTAATTTAAAACATATTTTTAAAAGTGCATATTTTGCATGATTGGCCAAGGTTAATATAACTTGATATTACCAATTCATTGATCCGATTAATTCTCCATTAAGCCCCTGTAAACCAGGCACATAAACAAAGACTTACTTGGTAATTTCTTCGAATTTTCCAGTAGATTTCTTCTTTTTGTTTCTTTTCGACAATCTAACACTCATGCGTCGAAAGAAACCGGGTTTATCCTCTTTTTCTTCAACTTCGACGTCCATCTCCTCCATTTTCTTTCTGTTTAAATACCCGGATAAAAAGCAACAACTAGATCAATAAAATCACGTCGTGTTAAAACACCTGTAATTGGTTCGGAAAGCTAGGGTCTAGCTTCCTTTCTTTCGGGAGTCCTTGTAACGTGCCGTAGACACCTTTATCGAAATAGATTATTTGTGGAATTGGCGCTATTGATAATATTGCACAACGGACGCCAGGTAGTTTTCTTTCAGAAAACCATCTGTCGCTTTGTTAGTCATGCAACCAGCCATGACGATTTACCTGTATGCAATGTACGGTAGCGCAGAGTGAGAATAAATATTAATTGTGACAGTACAGTGTTTTGAACGGAGAATTTCATTCCTTTAATTAAGTTAGAATTGATTCGAAAAATTCTCCATGAAGGCTTCATTTCTTCATGTAAAAATGCTTGACTGATAAATGCAGTAATCTAATGATGGAATTTGATTCTAAATAGTTGTACATAACCTGATATCTTTAAATTGACAGGTAATGTGAGATTGATAAACATCACATTTTTCAACCACTAATAAAAATTATAGATACAATAGATCAACAACATACATATACACTTGGCGATACATTACATTTTATGGCTAAACTATGCTGATGATCATGGTTTCCAGTGAATCAAAATGGTTAATGAACACATAAAAGTACAGATCCATAGCATAAATTAATATTTAAATAGTCAAGGTACCCTCAACTAATCCAATGTTTAGGTGACATAAAAAGATTATATGTGAGTTCTTTTTGAAAACAAACCGTATTGTACATTAATTGGTTTGGTTTCAAAATGAAAACTCAAATTTACATTGTGGATTTCCATATAAGTTCCTCCGTTTTAAAGAATGAAAATATTAAAACAAAGAATCATTTCTTTGCTGTTAAACCTCGCTTTCATTACTAATAACACGATTTGTCCCCTGTGCAACACCTTTACAAAGCACTGGTCCATCTTTGTGCAGGTATAAGACTGGCCATACCATGAAGGCCACAGTGTTCCCACACTTTGTATAGGATTTCAGAACGTCTTTATCAAACTCAGAGATTCCGCCTCTAAAGTCCCACTGCATGAAGATGGGAGGATTCTGAATGACCATTAACCAACAATACTGAACACAACACTGTATGTATTCACTACAAGCAGTTAACTGAACAGAACTGAATAAGTCTTTTGATAACTCTTCTTTAATTTTCTGTAAAATAAGAAATAAAAAAAATTTCAGTAAATTCATATACTTTTGTTACAATCTATTTTTATCTACTTTAAGCTAGAAGGACAAATAAACTACAATATACGAGGGTTGTTAGAAAAGTTCGCGGACCAGTTCTATTGTGAGCGCGCCTTTTCCATGAAACCGGTTAAACTCGTATATATTTATTATAAAAACTTTTTTTTAAATTTGGAATCTGTATCTTTCAATCCAATATAGAACATGTTGTACTGTGTCTCTAAAAGTCCTTTTTTCCGCCTTGTTTGCAAATCGTTTTTCCTACTGAGAATTTAATGATTGTTGTCATTTTTATCTTTGAGGCCGGAATTAAAAATATCTTTGTTTCCCCTAACCCGACCCTAAATTCTCAAGTTGGGTCAGTAGGTAGGTAAACAATTTTATTCTCTGACAGTAGCTTTGAAAAAACATTCTAAGATTTAATGGAAAATTACCTTTATAGAAAAGAAAAGTACAAAAGAAAGCGATTTGTGAACAAAATGCTAAGTATCGTATATATGCCGTTTAAAAGCAAAATTCATGATTATTTAAATTTAGTTGAACTTGTGAAATATCTCACGCTATTACATTTATATAAATTGAATAAATTAGACAAGATTCTCAAATACGCAAAGACCAAACATACGAGTATACTTTTTCAAACTTTCCATAAGCCTTACGAGCTTATAGACGATCAATGTACTTTTTTGAGGGCTTTTTTATTAGCTAATGCCCTTTAATCACATCTGGACGTCATTTTGTTTCCAACAAATGCTTTAAATGTTTGAAAATCACAGTAGAACAATGTCGGCCGTTCTGATGAAAACTGATTTTGATAAAATTTAATTTCATAAAACTTGGTTAACAAAAAAAAAATATTTGAATAAACTTATTTAAAAAATCTTTTCAGTCGGCGCAATTTAATTGAGTCGGTCGCGTTAGGGGAAACAAAGGTATTTTTCATTTTGGCCTGATATATAAATATTACATTTGAAAATTATGAATATCTTTAATTTTCACAAAAATATGCATGAATAGACAATTATCATTGTAACATGTTTTAATAACTTGGAATTATACCTCATTAAGAACTTTAACAGTTTTGTCTGATAACTGTTTTCTACAATCGTGCACCAGCTGCAGAACAATATTGGACATGCTATCCAGCCCCTGAAAAGACAGAGGACAGGGAATGTGAATAAAATGAGAAAAGGAAAACAGCCAAATAAAAACGTAAAAGGTAGATTCAAGGTAACTTGCAAGGCATATATAATTTTCTTTCAGTAATACCTTACCCCATTGACGCAGTCTTTGGTTTTTCCTGATGAAAACAGTGGATTGCAAAGAAGACCTTCAATTTGTGTAAGCTGTTCTTTTTCATAAGCTTGACACTTTTTATATATTGTCTGAAATATAAGCAAACATTTTTTCTTATTTTGTAAATATTTTTGTCTTAAATGCGCAAATAAACTTAGAACACCTCTTTTGTTTATGTCCTGGTTGAACATCCAATTTAATTTTTTTATATCAGTTTTGTATTACTTTGTTTAACAAAACATATAACCCTTATTTAACGTATTCATAAAACAGTTTCATCAATTCTATATTGATTTATAGACACAGCATACACTTGAAAAACTTAAGAAAAAGACAAAAAATAAAAAGTTTACACGGGAAAACGCTGGAGAGTTAGCAAAAAGCCTAGAGCATTCTCTGGAAGGTCTACTGAAGGTATGCTATAGTTAAATATTTTTTACGAAGGTATACAGATATAATTCTAAAAGAATAGAAAAAGCAAGCTTGGACTTTAAATTCTCTATGTTTTAGTAGGTTTCAGTCTCAGATTCACATACGTTATAAGCGAAAGGGAAATTTGTTAATCCTCCACTGCGTTTCTTGACAATATTTGACAGGAGGATAGAGCTACGGAAGACAATGACCCGCCAGTGTTTGATTTTGAGTTGGCTAAAAAAGGCGAAGTTGAACGTTTGAGAGGCGAAGGTGAAAGGTAATAAGGCGATATAATGTATAACTTAAAACGGATGATATCATTTCGATTTTTTATATACAGGTGAATTAAATAAATAATTGATTTTAAATCCATGAAATAAATGTAATGACATATATTTTGTCAAATAAAGAGGATATTAAATGTTGTAAACTTTCGAGTAAGCAACTTAAATTTGAGAAAGTTGGAAATAAAATAAATAAAACCGGAAAAATTGTTTAAGAACTTGACAGAAAAAG
This sequence comes from Saccostrea glomerata, assembly GCA_003671525.1. Lineage (NCBI taxonomy): Eukaryota > Metazoa > Mollusca > Bivalvia > Ostreida > Ostreidae > Saccostrea > Saccostrea glomerata. The sequence goes on from PRKT01000242.1 coordinate 187,314, forward strand.
CGACGTTGGTCTTCCAAACAGAACACTCATTCAAATTAAGATATGGATTAAACGAAGTCTATTTTTATAACTTCAATAAGAAATTTATAGCTGAATGCAATTGATTGGCTTTTAAGGTGGAAAAAAGAATTCGATGATTTGGAAAAAATATACACAAAGGATAGAAATCGTTGTGAAAAACTAGACAGCGATTTCAAGGAGCAGAAAGAAATCAATAATAAATTGACCAAAGAAAATGAAAGGTATGTGCTTTTTTTTTAATGTCTTCGATTCCCAATTTTTTTTAATTCCTTAAATTAAGTTAATAAACAAATTTTGAGATCTTGTTTAAGAAATCCGTTTGATGCAGTTAACTTTAAGATTTTAATTGAACCATGAAATGCAACTGATAAGAGGGTGAGGGTACGTATAAATTTAAAGGGAAACCTGAGAGTTGAGGCTGAGTATTGGTTTGAGGGATGTTGGTATGGTGGGGCCTCATGAAATAAATGTGATGAGGAATTTCAGTCTTTTACAAAACTATAATTGTATACTTCTCAGTCTCAGAAAAGAAGAAAAAGCATATGAAAGCCGTATCAGCGACTTGGATTTGCAAGTTAAAGAAAAGGATCAAATCATTACTGAACGGGAGAAAAAAATTAAATGGTATGACAAATTTTCCTTTAGCAAAAAATCTATATTTTAGTTTGCATACACTTATTGTTGATAATCATTTTGCATCCTTAGATGCAGAGATAAAAATATATGACATAATGTAATGAATTCATAACTGAAAAAAGTGTTAATTTCCAGCGTCGATCATATTAACTCACGAATTGTTAAGCTTAATTTATTTGTTCTAAAGGCTAGAAGAAACTTGTAAGAATTCAGAAGGCGAATTGACTGGACATAAAGCAAATATTGCCAATTTGACTCAAGAAATTACAAGGTATAGACTTTTTTAGGATACCCCCGCTTGAAAAGCGGGAGGGTATATAGTAATCGGTATGTCCGTCCGTCCGTCCGTCACTAAGGAAGGAAATCTTATTTCTCTAAAACTATTAATTTTTTCTCGTTCATATGTTACAAATGTCAACTTTAACAAGACCTTTTCCAAGACTTCCAAAGACCTTGAATCTTATAAAGAGGAATAAAATGAAAATTGTTGCATGAAAAAATTCATTTTCAAGCTTCATTTTAATGCATTTCAAATTAAATATTAATTTTTAGAGTTATCCTTTCTGGCGGAGGATCGGATATCCTGAATACCCAGAAGCAAAGAAAAGGCACATTCACTTATATTTCAATACATTAAAATTGATACAATTGCATTTAGCATTGTTAAGTTATTTTCTTAATATTCAGATGCAGAGGAGATTTTTAAAGCATCAATTAATTTTTGCTAATTAATCAATATAGCAAAAACTCTTGACCCAGGAGCCATGAAATTCATAATTTTGGAAGAGGCACTCTTCCTCATCATAACTATATATTGTGTTTGTTTAAAACCAAGTAGCGGAGGAGAAGATTTTCAAAGCATTTCTTTATATTCAGTATATTATAAATAACCCCATCCCCCTCTCGGAACCTCAGACCCAGGAACATGAAATTCACAATTTTGGAAGAGACACTACTGTGTATGTATTTAGTTCATCGGCATATTATCCAGGATCAGAGGAGATTTTTAAAGCATTAATTTATTCGGTTTATAATAGATAATAACCCCTCCTACAACCTCTGACACAGGGACCATGAAATTCACAATATTTAAAGAACTTTTCTTCATCATAACTATACACTTAGTTCAGAGGCTCAATAACCAGGAGCAGTATAGACGAATTTCAAAGCATTTATTTATTTTCAGTTTATAATAAATAAGCCTCTACATGGAACCCCTGACCAAGGGGCAATGAAATTCACAATTTTGGAAGAAGTACTCTTCCTCTTCATAACAATTTACTTAGTTCATCATCTTAATTCCCACAAGCAGAGAAGATTTTCATAAGTTTACATTAAGTTTGTTTAATACCCAGTAACAGAGAAGAAGCTTTTCAAAAAAAATATTGAACTTTTACTATATAATCTATATAACCCCAACCCAGCACAAGAACCCCTAACCCCGGGGCCATGAATTTCACAATTCTGGTTGAGGGCTCCTTACTTATTACAATCATGTCAACAGTTGGCCAACTTGATGTCCAGGAGTAAAGAAGTGGATTCAATGCTTCTTACAATCATGCCAACAGTTTGACTGCTTGATGTTTGATGTCCAGGAGTAAAGAAGATTTTTAAAGATTTCATGAATTGTAGTGGTTTTTGCCACACCCCTCAGGCCCCGGGGGGAGGGGGGGGGGGACAATCTGTGTAAATCAGAATTAATCTCGAAACTTAATAGCATTTGCAAAAAAAAAAAAAAATCAACAAATTAAAATGAGGAAGTCTCTGTACTTGCATCTTAAAACAAATTCATGACTTTATTTTATAAACTCCAGGCCACAAGAAAACGTTCTGTGCATCTGATGTTTGATTGTCTTTGGTATGGTATTTCAAGCAGTTCCAATCAAGGCGAACTTCTTTGAATTTCGCAGCTATTCTCCAAAATGTAATTATGCTCAACTCTTTAAATGTGTCTACTGCACGACATACGTCAAAGTCGTCAAAATCCAACATCAATGTTTCGTCTACAATCTAGGAAAAAAACGTCTTCTAGTTAGACGAGATTTGTTATTGTCACATGAATGGTCTTTCCCCTGAATTCAAAATCGGCTAATTATAAGTAGAGTTACAAAAGAGTTCGAACAACTAAATAATGTTGGTATGACAATGACAAAATGAGAAAAGGAAAAAGATGCATACCTTGTAAATATCTAACAGTATTATCTTGGAATTAGCCTCTACAGTCTTGATGGAAAGATCAAACAAGCGAGGTGGAGTTGGGAACTATAAAGTAAATAAACATACTATCTGAGACATGCTTATCTAATTCAGAATCACTTTACTATGAACATTTAAAAATATATATCAAAATATACTTCTCGTCCTTGAAAATTTATTTATCACATTTCATAGATTTTCTATTTCTAAATTTGATTTTTTAAGCTATGGGAATATCATTGTTTAGCATATGCTTACTTGAATAATTTTAAAAAGAATAAACATTTTTTTAATATAATAAACGTATAAAGAAGACTCAATTTTTATAACATTGAAATATAAATGAAACATCACCTCGTATTCGTGCCTAGTTGGTCTTTTAATCACATCTATTTCTAGCTTCTGATGAACACATTTATTTACTTTCTTTCTGCATTCAACATAAGCTACCTAATTAAATAGACGATACTGTCTTCATTAGTTCATCTGAATCAGTCTATGAAAACACACTTTATGACAAACCTGTATGAAATACTGTTCTACTCACATGCATTATTCTCCCAAGGAGATTTATAACCTGGTACTCATTGTGACCTTTTTCCACCAAATATTCAATAGTATCACTCCATTTATGAAAGAACAATGATGACAAGCAAGACAAAAGCTCGTCATATTTATTTTCATTATTTACAGTACACGTCCTAAAATCATCTCGTAATGTCCTGGAAGTCTGCTTATTTCCTAAAATATCCTCTTTCTCTTCAGAGACGCCATTAGTTTTAGTCTTTATACGTGCTGCTTCTTGATACTCCTTTAGTCTTGAAATAAATATGTAACAAGATATTTCATACGCATTTACTGCCACAAGCATTACGTTAATATTTTACTTGACAAGAGAAATATCGTAAACTGATTGAGAGTTTAACTCACTTTTCTTCTAGATATTGATTTTGGTGCTGCAGTTTTCTGACCTCACTACATTTTTCTGCATATTCGCCTTCTAACCTATAAATCAATTAAGAATATATGTAAACATGAAATCATATTGATTTTAATGTAAAATTGATTATGAAATGTCCGTAAAGTTAAAATCTCTTTACTTCAGACAATCTGCTTCTGTTCGGGTGTGTTTTGTGTTTTGGTTTATAAGGGCTACTCTGTAAGTCTGAAACCTAATTTTAATCGCCGACCCAAACTTTTTTTTCGTCATAAAAATCCGGAAGTTTCTGGCCTGTCAGTTTAACTTTTACATTCATCTTTGAAATCGAAATTGAAAGTACAGAAACAAAACCAGAGAGTTCAATTTCTACACCAAAGAGTTCGTTGCAATTTGCTTACTATTGCGTGGCAGTTGCAGGGGTGTGCAACTAGCATCGCCTGATGCCCGGTGCTACCGTTTTTTGGGGTAGTAAAAATTAAAATTATGCATATAATACATGAGAAATACAAACGTTATTTTCACTCATTGTTTTGCTATTTAATTTCCAACTAATGAAAATTTTCCAGACAGCATGCTCCAACTGTTCTTAAATTACTTTTACCTTATCCATTTTTAAGTACTACCTGACTTATTTACTTCAAAAAACGATCGTTTTTTCCTAATCCGAATTTCCTCCATTCCTCTGTTAAGGTAGATCGCGGGTTTACTGTCTGCCTGAAAACATAGGCAAAAAATTTGTCAGCTAACTCCTCTCGTTTTGAATTTTTCTTTCTGCAATTTTTATGAGATTCGTCTGCGTGGTTAAATTGTAATCGTCATTCAGATGCGCTAATGTTGATGAGAACAGGTGACGCTTTTTCAATGAAATATATAGTAAAATGCCCCTTTTCTGCCGGTATACACATTTTAAAACCATGGTCATTACATAAAAACGAAGCAGACGAATTTTATATTACTCGATACAATGAATGTGAAGTAAATTTAGAATCGATCTATTAAAAAAAATTAATATGTGTTCTCGCTCAATTTCTTGCAAAAAAACTTTAAAGTTTTACAATTTTCGATCAGAAGTATGATATTATCTTCACGACGTTATATAACGTTGGTGCGACGTCATTACTTTTCGTATGCCTGCATGACTAAAAAAATTGAATTAATCAACAATTCACTCAAAATAAAGCATGCAATCCGTGAATTTAATTTGTTCGGTATAATCATTGCCATTGTTTACCAACAGCGTGGCACAATTTCAATGTCATGTGTTTTCTTTTTCTCTCATTAAACTCAAGTGCAGGAGTACGGAAAAATTATAACAAATGTAAATAGATGAAGGGGGACAAAAAAATCTTACCGGATATAAGAACATTTTCAAACATATATGTTTGTGTATCATTTTCAAATATTGATAAAATGTTCCAGATTTTAAAGCGGAAATAGTGCAACTGAATTAAAATAGCTTTACGGCCTACATTGTATACATTTAAACTTCATAGAATGAATTGATTTTGTCTATCGCTGAATTAATAGACTTCAGTTTTCCCTCCAAATTGTCGTAAAGGCCATTTCTTATCATTATTTTGCTGGTATATAGAATACTATAGAAAGCATACAGTTTACTATAGAAAACAGGTAGCAATACTATATCAATAAAACAATTACAACTATATGCTCGTGTCCCCTAAATGAAAACGCCTGGCACCCCTCCTTTTTTATTTTTTATTTTTTTTTTGCTTGTCAAGGAATTTTTGGTTGTTGATAGGACACTAACTGAAAAAAATATGGTTGTGCCCTCTAACTGATTTTGCTTCCTACGGGCCCGTAACTTTTGCTTTGAACCCCCCCCCCCCCACACACACACACACACAACTTCAATTGCAGTTGTAAGCCGAATTGCTATCCATTGTCAATAATAAAAGGGTCTGAGTTAATGAATGACAATTTATATTGGACGCAGATATTTTATTTGGCGATGTTACCTAAATCAATAACGCCTCTCCTGTTGATTATTATCTAGTTTACCGCCCCCTCCAAAAAAAACATCAGTAAGAGAAAGGATCACTTCATTATAAATAGGGATCTGGGGCCCGTTTCATCAAAGGTCGTACGCCTAGTCGTAGCGCTACGCCGGTGTAAAGTCAGGACTAGCACGAAGAGTTGCGTTTCATTAAAGAGCGTATCGTTACACCTGACTAAATTTAGGCCAAAATTCTACGTCTACTCATGGGTAGGAATTAAGTTTCGAGATTAATTCTGATTTACACAGATTGAAGGACGAAAATAAACATAATAAATTAATTGTTGATATTTATAATGGGACATTCATCAAAATATGATAGTTTGAATTGTATATTTATTAAAATACTTCAAAATAGATTTTTTAAACTCATCTGAACTGAAATATTAGGTGAATTATTCTGATTCCCAGTATACCTTCCCGCGTCCATCTTTCTGTATCTTTTGTAAAGATTTTACATTTTTGGATTCTTCTCAATAACCAAAGTGACAAAAAGCACCCTTCGCTAAAATGAAATTCAAGTTAATTCAAATAAAGGTAATAACATCTTTCAAGAAGAATTGATAAAGCAATAGAAGGGAGATAAAGATTTACTTTAAACGATTCTATTTTTAAAATTCAATGACTACTCCCTGGACGTAATTCCCCACTGATCTAACAGAAAAGAATGCCTTCTTTCGGCTGTGGTTCGGGAAACAGGTACATCAAATATACTCTTACAACTGATATCTTGTAATATTCATGTGCATAGCTTTATGGTTTAATTGTTAATTAGCACGCGCATATTGCATTTTTGTTATGATTTTGATGCTATTTGTTTAATGTTATATTACCTACTTTCGTTTTAGTGAAAATTTTAGCTAGGATTGCTTATCTCTGAAACCGATTTATCATATAAACGTTTTTTCAATAAATATTAATGAAATTAGTTGTCGTATTTGTCGTTCATCGTTCTTAAAAACTGGTTTCAATTCAGATGATAAGCAAGGATGGGTTTTGCTCATAAACGTTTACTTTCCCCTTATTTACCAATAGTTTAAATCACTTTCTGTTTGCTTGAAATATCTTTTTAGAAATATAAAAACTTTGTAAACAATTTTAAAGTTATATTTAATTAGAAAGGAACTTTTTAGAAGAATCTAAAGATTAAGTAGAAAGTACCGATTGAACGACTTCACCCATCAATAAAATATATGTCCTACATGTACTATCTGTACTATCAAAATCAGTAAATAAATACCATGCTAACATTTTTGTATGTGCATGACGTCAGAATGGGGTGTTTTTCTACCATTAAAATGTATCAATGAATGCCTTAACATTCTTTAATTTCAAATTAATTTTCATTCTCAAGATAGTCAATTTAAGCCCTTTGTTATAAATATATAGATGTTTATCGAATATGGCCTCTGCTTCAATAATTTTGCACCTATATCAGCTATTTTTTAGTCATAAACTATATGTTGTATATAAATCATTCAAAATCACAATTTATCATAAAAAATCTTACAATTATATTGCCTATTGATTAAGTTAATGTAATTGAACTTGTTGAAGTTGTTGTTGAAAACCTAGAATTTCTAATGAAGGGGAAAAATAAACGTTTTGAGCGGAGTACTCAAAAGTACCCAGGATTAGCTTACTTTTTTTAAATTTATTATTTTTACTTATTTAATTTATTAATTCAAAGAGACGCCCGATATAGACACTGCAGTGACTCACAGCATACACTTGAAAAACTTAAGAAAAAGACAAAAAATAAAAAGTTTACACGGGAAAACGCTGGAGAGTTAGCAAAAAGCCTAGAGCATTCTCTGGAAGGTCTACTGAAGGTATGCTATAGTTAAATATTTTTTACGAAGGTATACAGATATAATTCTAAAAGAATAGAAAAAGCAAGCTTGGACTTTAAATTCTCTATGTTTTAGTAGGTTTCAGTCTCAGATTCACATACGTTATAAGCGAAAGGGAAAATTATAAACCTGGGGATCGGACTACCTTAAGTGGGCAAACAAAGTACACAATTATAAGTGAAGCAAATGAGAGTTACTGCTCTTCCCTAGATGCTGTTGATCAAGAAATACTTGTACATAATTTAATTAACAATTTACTGAGTATTTGATCGAATGAGGATACAAGAAAGAATATTGTATACAGGTATATAGAAAAAATAAAAATGAGGTTTTGGTTTAAATGAGTAATCTATGCTCAAAGTCAGATTCTTGCCCAGAAAGCATTCTAAAAGATTGACATGTTTTTCACTGTGATGGTCACTGGTAGAAAAGTTTTGATTGACAAGAGACATGATACGCTTGCTTTATCAAAGTTAACAAAGAATCACAGAGAGACAGGGTGACATTGTAATGAGTGAAAAGTGGTAGATAGCTACGTTGTATTCCCAAGTCTGTGTGTACTGAATTGTAGCACCAGGCAAGTGACAAAAAATCTGTATATATTGAACACATTAGGCAAGTGCCAATTGTATTTGTATATTTTGCATTTATTATCATCCTTGTAAGACTTGGGTAAACCATACAAGTATGATCTCTAGGAGATCACTCGGGTCTAGCAAGTTACAATAAGCAAAGGTATTTTACCTAATTTTGAAACTTTTGGGCAACATTGCTTCGTTTATCAGTTTTGTTTTTTACTTTTATGGATCCTTTACAGTGTTATATTATACTCAGTTGACCGTTAAGGCCCTTGGGCCTCATTTTCAATTGCAATTTAACTTAACAAACAAAAAAAAGAGACTTTAAAGATCCTTTATTTCATTTATTGCTGATACAAAACTTTCAAATTCCAATTTTTTTCTCTGTCCCTTTGTAGTAAAAACATTAGAGCTCTTCTCTCGTCAGACACTTATGGTTTATGTTCTCTAATTAAAGTTAATTATACATAAAGTTATAGTAAGATTTGAACGGTATTTTATAATTATCCAAGTTCATAAAGGTGAATTAATAGAAGAAACCCATTGAATTAGACTTGTATAAAAGAAAACAAATGAACGAATCATAATATTATCATACTTCATTTGAAATGATTTTTTTCTGGTTTTAATATTTAAAAAATCATTTTTAAAAAATCATACTTTTGACTTCTCTGTAGATTAGGTGATGACTTCGAAATACAGAAAAGACAAATGGATACACTGGAAGAGGAGTGCAAGAAGTAAAATAGAAAAAAAACATCTTTTACATAAAATGATACTTAATGTGAACTACATAGTGCAATTCTAATGTCCATTATATAAATTTCAGAAAAGAAGAAGATATTGCCGACTTACAGCGAGCAAATAAAGAGCTGATAGCGGAAAAAGAGGGGTGCGTCTTAAATATTACCGTTTCTATGTTATCATTTGAAATAAAATGTAAAATTATAGTCTATTTTACAGTGTATGTCCCTTCAATATCTATATTTTGAGTAATTTGTAATACTTTAGATAATCTTAATTTTTTTAAATGATATTTTGATAGAACTTACAATGAAAAAAATACTAGAATAACTTATTTAAACATTAAAGTTTACGACAGTTAAAAGAAAGGGTAAAATGGCCATGTGTTGATAATATCGAGATATTGGTGTTTACTTATCTTATTACGAATGATCCTTAGATTAATTAAAGAAATAGAAACCTTCAAATCAAAGGAAAAGCAACTGGAACAGGAAAACAAAAAACTTCAAAATCATGTACAGTATGTATTCAAAGGACCTGATATTTTATATATAATCCTTTGGGAATGTCTTATTGACAAATACAGTCAAACAAATATAACTTTTATGACAAGCGTCGTTCTTAAATTAAATAAAACAATATTTAATCTAAACCAACAATTTGTAAGAAACGATCTGTTCTTTATCTACTAGATTAAATTTTGTCAATATTTATTTTGTACCAAAACTGTATACACAAATATGGCATTACCTTCCTCTTGTCCCATTTCTTTCGCTAAGCTTATTCATTTTTTTCTCAAATTTTCAAAGAGAAGTGATAGAAAAAATCAATAGACAGGCAAGGATAATTCAAGATTATGCAAAAGCTAATGAAATCCTTAATGCGGACAAGACCAATCTCAATCATCAAATCAACCATTTAAGTAGAAGTCTTGAGGAACAGAGAAAAACCATTGACAAACTGCAGAAAAATTTATCAGAGGAGAAAAAAGCAAAGGAAAATGCCTTAAATAGGTATTTATTTGTTTATATACTTAGAGAGAGAGAGAGAGAGAGAGAGAGAGCGACCAAATTATCATTATTTCAAAGATATCTTGCATTTCTTCTTTCTTGAATTGTTAATTATATGTGCAAAACCATTATTGCGGATTCACTTCAGACTTAGTGCTGCAGCAGCCAATAGGCTTAGGGACCAGAATCCCGGAATAACAGACCTCAGTGATCCGAACCGACCCCTGAAATTGGCTGAGAAGGTTTCCGAGCTGTATGACAACGAATGGACAAACGCCATGGAAGGTTTAGAGTCTGACCTGAACATTGAAGAGAAAAAAGGGATTAAAATTTTACTTAAAATAATTAGAGTGAGTGTATTTTCAAATTCTATCTATAGGATCGAAATGATGATCTGTGTAAATTTTGTCTGTAAAAATCAATTTAATTTGTACAGAATGTTTTTGACGCATGCACTGAGTTTGGAGACAGTCACCTTCAGTCATTCCCGGATATGCTGATTTTACCTGCATCTTTTATACACAGTGGGGAAGAAAGAATGGTAACTACTTATTTAAGCATGGTTTCGAGTAAATAGATTTTAGAAAAAAAACTGATTCCACAAATAATTGTTATTATGTTTTTCTTAGTTTTTATTTCATTAAATCTTTCCAATATGTTAGATCAATGTTTTTCCTTTCCAATATTTTAGGTCAATATCAAGGACCTACCTTCTGAAATGCTTAAACCAATGAAAGATTTTCGAAAATCTCAAGCAAAACATGCAATAAACCATTTGCAAAAGGTATATAAGAGCAAAGAGCCTTCTTTAAACTATATATTACATAATTATGATACTGTTAAAAATACGAAATACTGATTGAATGGAAGAAATTACAATGCCAATAGGACAAAGATTTAAAGCGTACATCGTGCCAAAACAGTAACAGATCTACCAGAAAATACCCTTATTTGCAAATTAATTTTTGAGTATGTATTTCGTTTATTAGGTGTTAATGGCATATATGCTATACATATATATGCTATACATGGTGTCATTTTGTAAAACGTGGTTGAAATCAGGAATTTTTGTTTTACTTGATAATACAGTTTCTTATTGCCACCTTTTCCTTTACATTTTAGCGTAATTATTTTTATTGTCACAGAACCTTGAAAATAGATATGCAAAGACATATGTTTGCTTACGCTAGAATTTCCCAGCTGTCATGTTGTTTTATAATGCCAGGTTTTTAATCACTGAAATGTAAAACGTTATACATGTACATGAATAACTATGTGTGGCTTTGAAAACTTATTCATTTTCTTATTCATTAGTTCTTTGCTACTGAGGAGGGAAAGTCAAAACTGCAGATAAAGAAAAAAGTATTCAAAACCTGTGAAGAATACATTAATAAGTGCATAGAACTATGCTGGATGATGCGCATTCAAGATCCACCAATTTACATGGAAACAGAATACCCGACTAATTCAGACTTTGACTCTAACAAAATGCGATCGTATACAAAGGCAGGAAAATTCATACATTTTGTTGTATGGCCCACCTTCTTCCTGCACAAGGATGGTCCACTGTTGGCAAAAGGGGTAGTGCAGGGAAGCAAATTAGAAATAAAAGATGGAAAAGAAACCAATGGCGACAAAGAGTCCAGTTCTTCAAGCTCTGACACTGACGGTGATGAATTTGAAGAAGCCCGGTCACGAACCGATTCACAACCAGGAGATAATCCTAATAAAACCACCTCTCAGGATGAAGTCAGAGATATACCAAAACCAAACCAGCTAGTAAATAAAGAAATAAAGAAAGGAGATGGAGCTTCAAACGATGGTACGAATTACACACCAGGGGGGACAACTGGTGCCAACGACATCCCGGAGGAACAAAATAACACCGACGACAAACGAGATGAACCAAATAACACCGACGACAAGCCAGAGGAACGAAACAACATCGACAACAAACCAAAAGAAACAAATAATACTGACGACAAACCAGAAGCAAATAACGATACGCATATCAACCAATCAAAACCGCCAGGAAGTGAAGCAAATGATGAAAAGGAAGCAGTTAATTCAGACGACACGAAGGGAGAAGACGGCGGTGAAAGGGCTGCTGAGCAGAAAGACGATGACGAAACACAAAGTCATGGAGAAGTAACAGATGTATAGGTGACTTACTACGCCGAGTTTATACCTTGTATCTTTGTACCTTATATCTAAATCAAATACTTTATTTACCAAAGAATAGCTTGTATCTTCTTGATTTAATTTCGTTGTGAATAACTGTTAATTAGAAATTATTTGAGAAGTGATTCCGAGACTGGTAACTAAAAAATTATTTTATTTAAATAATTGACAATCAACACGTTCTACTTAATTGAATATTCGGTATTTACCTTTGAGATTTGACTTCCCAGTGATTCAGAATTAAAAGTATACATGTATTTCTTTGTGAATTCAGCATGGCATTCCTTTTCTGTTAATGGTTGTTGTTTTAACTGTATATTGACTTCATTATTTTGCTTTTACGATATATGGGAAAATTCCAATGCTAAGGTTGTAGTAGCTTGAATATTTGAATACAATTTTATAATCATATCATTATTATAAAAAAACTCTTTGTATTTTAGAGAATAAAGAGTATAATACTTTTGAAATAAAGAGCATTTGTATAGAATTATTTAATTTATGAAAATTTGGATACTGAAAAAGCTTAAAAGATCTTTCAGCAAATTTGATATCGCAAAAAAACTTACTAAGATTAAGCCAATGAGAACAGACGACCTCTCAAAACAATTTTTTTGAAGGCCAACTGAAATTTTGGTAGCTTCTTCTTCAATAACAATAATTCAATCTGAATTTACATATCTTTTCTTTAAGAAATAAAATTGTTTAAATATATTCTGTCTCAGACACTGCATACAATAAATAGATAAATTTCACACGGGGTCTCGGTTTTTAAGGTCTCACCCAAAGGACCGACAGCCTTCACTTCAAAAAGACGAGTGTCTGGGTAAGGAACAGTTGCTACCTATTTATTTATCGACTTAAGTTGATCTTGGCCGAGATTCGAACTCAGTGCCTTCCGACCACGGAGCAAGTGTTCTACCTTCGGCCCCTTATCTCAGTTAATGTGAAAGGTGGTGGTGATAACCGAATAAATATATGAAAAGAATAAGAGAACACAGTGATTGAACCCGGACATTGCAACAAACAATACAGATGTGTGAACACCTGCTATTAACATGGATCCTAGAAAAAACCAGGGGTATGTGGGGTAAATATGGAGCCAAGTAATAATTTAATACATGCATAAGAATATTCCCTATATATACGATTGTGAAAAGGGAAATTAGAATGACAGGGAATTGAAAAAACATTTAAACCTAATCCGAGAATCCTCTGACTCTTACCCCTGCTTTTATTTTGTGATTCCCCTGCACAAGTCACAATGTAAAAGCAAGGGTAAGAGGCAGAGGAATCTCGGATTATTTTAAACCATACTCCTGTTCGTAAAAACGGGTTTTAACTAGAAGTTAGCATGAGACAGTTATACACGAACTAAGGTGTTTGGTTTGCCTCTAAATACATACTCCTTCATATTGGGTTTCGAGGAAAAAGTCAAAATTATTTGATAATTTACACATGTATTCGTCAAATTGAGCATAAAATTCTCAGGTATAAGCATACATTGCCCTCAGGGGCTTCCATAATATAAAAAATGCGTGTAAACAGTAAACAAAACTGCTCATCTCAATCAAACAAAGGCGCAGAAATATTTATTAATTGGCCGTAAGTTTTAATGAGGAATTAAAATATTTTTTTTACAATAGAGAACAATCAATCAACGTTCGCGGGCATAATTTTAGCCTGTTCCGTCCATAGGCGCCTAGGTCATGGATACTGTATTTTTTCTACATAATGTATTGTCGAGGAAATTCGAACTATACTCGTAACATTTTTTTTCAATGTGCAGTGTTAATTTTTAGTTTTTTGTAAACCTTTCTGCTTCATATACACTAGAATGTCACGGAAATTCGATTTTGTGCATGCTTTAAAAATGACATATTCCACTGTATATCCTGGCGTTACCGGTTTTCGATAGTGTAAAACTTGAGTCAAAAAATTAATCTAGGCATCTGTGTTTTTCTCACCTCAATTATTTATGTTTTATTAGTCAACAATACATAATTATATTCAGTCATTTATTTGATTTTGAAATCAAAAATTTTAGTACTGTTTCAACTTTCTTTGGATCCGCCATAATCCGACTTGTTTTGAATGACGTCACCTATTTTCGATAGCAAGTATGGCGCACAGTTATCGTCATAAAAACATCGAATTATGTTATTTTATGTGTGTTTTTGTTTTCCTTTATTTGTTTTTT
>PRKT01000242.1:203461-214462 GCA_003671525.1 Saccostrea glomerata
CCCTTTTTTTTTTGCTTGTCAACTTTTTCAGGTAAGTAAAAAAAAATTTTCTCCGGCTGGCCCCCCCACTTTCAAAAACGATGCTACGCCACTGTAACCTCAACGAAGTTGGGGGGGAGCTTATGTGATACCCTCAACATTGGTGTCCCAGATTAAGGTTTTTGAAGTTCATCAGAAGCTATTTACAAAAATCTTTATATCAGATGACTGTTTTGGCCAAAACATATGCCTGGTCGGAATTTAGTTTGTTTTTAAAGACATGCTAACTTGTAGTTCGCACTAGTCGGACATGAATGGGAACCTTGTCATGCATCTTGTCAGACGAAAACATAATTTATCAGGAAATGATTTTGCTACAACCACAACTACAAAAAATTGTGTTGATTTGACCTTTATTATTCCTTTAAAATGGATACCAACATGTTAGTATTAATGCCTCTATTATTCAAATCACCATAGTCACTGTGCCGACTCCATCCCGGGTGATGCATCACCATATCACGACAGGTTTATATATAGGCGACGCGCATGCAGGGGATGATACATGCTAGTATTTTCCTACAAATTTTTCTCTAAATAAACACTGTATACTCGGTTGTTTGGGCTGAAAGCAACTTTCCATACATCATGAAAGATACTTTTAAAAAAATTTCAACAATCCACAGTCTGTACACTTGTTGACCAATGGTAGTTTATCTTTTTTGACAAACGGCGGTGTCGGTGAATTGCTTTTAGACACAGGAAACTTCCGAACTTTGTTAAAATGTTCTGTTGTTACAAGGCGCAGAGGTTGGTTTCCACCTTGGATGTTCATTCTAACTAGGATGCCCAAATCTTAAGCATTTTCTGTACTTCGGACCCCTTATTTTACACCATTTGCAAAGGCTTACACAGTTTCCGGTCTGTTTTTGATAATTTTCTATCTGACTTTAGCTGTCTATGTCGGGCAATAATTTGTTTCGTGGCGGTAGTACCTTTTTAGACTTTTCCATAGGTCCACTCATTTGCTTTTATCAGGCGACCATATATAGTAACAAGCACCCACACATGACGTTAAATATGACGCCACATACACCATGCTTACGCATGTCATGTAAAGGGGATTCTCCTTATCTACATGCAGATTCTCTCTTTGTAATATGTTGGCTTCATGATGAAGCATTCAGTGATTTCAAATGCTTAAGAAAAATTACACAATTCTCCTCAGAGAAAATAACCGTTAAATAATAAAGTTTTTGATTTTTATTTTGTATGAATTGTTGAATGCATGACGAAAGTATGCCACTGTGCTGCGGGCATTGTGAATTTGTGTACGTAAACCGTTTCTTATCGTGTAAATAATGTGTAATGCTATAAAAAAGAATAAGGAAAATAAATCTTACCTTAGTATTTGGTCATATAACCTTTTGATCTGATCATTGTTAGCCTCCGAGAAGGTAAGGATCTGTAGAGGCTCCATATGTAAGCTGCAGGCTCCAAGTCAGTAACGTTGTTTATGTTTTTTTTTTTTTTTAAACTGCGTTTCGATTTAGTTTATTTTCAAGAGAAACCAAATATTTTCAATGTTTGCATCGGATGACTGTGCTGGCCAAAACATACCTAGAATTGAATTTCTCTGCTTACTTGAACAATATTTGGACACGGTGAACCGGAGCGTTGTCATCTTCAAAAACGTAATCGTTATAAGGTAAATATTTTGCTACAACCGGCCACAATTGTTCTTAAAGGATGTCAATATATTTGTTTGCATTAATGTTGTCATTAACCACAGTCAGTGTTCCAATCCCTTCCCTGGCGATGCATCCCAACAACATTAAATTCAAGACAGGTTTCTGTAGCTGATGCATACTGGTTACCACTCTTGAACTGCCTTTCTCCAAATATGCACTCGGTTGTGTTGGCCTAAAACAACTTTGCATTTGTCAAAAAATATGAATTTTGACCAACAGTCCACAGTTGTTTGCCTCTCGTCCATGCCACAGGGTTTTTTCTGTTTTTATGTCTTATCCGAGTTTTCTTCCTGCACACACGTTGTTTGTAATTATTTTTAGACTAATAACAATGATTTGATCTTTTAGACACAGGAAACATCCTATTTTGGTTGAACTGCCCTGTTATATCCTTTAATAGAGTGGTACTGTAGGATTAACCTTCACAAGCCTCAGAAGATGACGTTCGCCTCGGACCCCTTTTTTTGAGACCCCCTTTTTTACCACTTTCTGTGCTTCCCCTTATTTTACGACAGCATACCCAGTTTCCGGTCTATTTTCAATAATCTTGCAGTTTCAGAATAATTTTCTGTCTCTCTGTATCTGTCTTCGATAACTCGTTTCACAGCAGGTAATAAATGTTTAGACTTTCCCAATGATGTACCGAGGCGCTTATGACAAATACCCACATATGACGTCAAATATGATGACAACACCATGCTTACGTATGGCATGCAAATATACCGCTTTGTGAATTTAGTCAATTTACAGAATCAGATCCGTCAATTTGTTTATAAACTTTTGGCAGTTGGCTCTAGTTTCAATGTAGATTCGCAGAATTTACTTTCATGTAAGTCTTTGGTGTCGGTGCCATTTTTCAAATATGTGAACGTCGAAGACTTGAAGATTACTTGTCAAATGATACAGTAGCATTTTTGTTTTGTTTTTCCTTTTTTTTTTTTGCTATATTTTAAAAAAATATATATTATTGTTTATTCAGCACAACTGTAGAGGATGCACTGATCAATATAGAGGAACAGGTAAAAGTGGTCAGACAAGAAATTCAAAATCAAGAAAGCATCCAGGGTCTACACGAAACCATTGATCAACTGCAGAGAAAACTGGAAGCAGAAAGGAGTGCTAAATCAGAGGCGCTTAAGGCTAAAGAGGAGGCTTTAAATCGGTCAATATGATACAATGAATTTTCAGGAAAAAATAATTTCAATAAAATGATTGCTATAATGTTTAATGAAAAAAAAATGTTTATTTTACAGATTGAGCGCTGTAGCTGCAAATCGACTTCGAGATAATAACCCTGGTATTACTGACCTCAGTGATCCAAATCGACCAATCAAATTAGGAGAAAAAGCTTCTGAAATTTACGACAACGAGTGGACAAATGCTTTGGAAAATCTGGAAGAGTTACGCAAGGCAAATGAAATTGCTTACGATGAAGAGAAAGAAGAGAAAGACGTCGTGTTACTTCTGAGTATTCTAACAGTAGGCACTTTCTCACATCATTAGAAGTAGAATTCTTGTTTCTTTGTAATATGTTTTTTTAATTCTATTTTTCATTGAGATATTTTTGTGTATCATTTTTGCAGGACATATTTCAGATGTGTAAAGCCGATGCCTTGGAACATATTGAGAACATTTCTCGAGTGCTACTCACGCCATCTTTTGTGAAAATTAAAGTATATTTTAATCTTTTTTACGAGTATAAGAACATATGATTTTAAATTTCAATTTAAAGTCGCTTTTGGGAAAAATGAAACTATAATGAACACACTTTTAAAGTAAATCGGGTTTAGGGATGTTTCGGATCAATATTAAACAAGTACAATTTTGGATAAAGAATGAATTCCTTTGATTTAGTCGGAAAAAAAATTAAATATGTACCTATAAATGGGCTGAATTAAATAAGGTTTTATTAACACTTCATAAATTTTTTTATTTATGTATTTGTTTCTTTTTTTCAAACTTATGCAGCACAAACCAAAAGTTCCCTTGGCGTTTTTGAAAGAAATCAAAGATTTTCGAAAACAGCATTGCACAGAATCGATTCTTCAAAGTTTAACGGAGGTAAAATATTTGTTATAATTTAAAACAAACACAGATCCATTCTTTGTATTAAATCGACAGTATATAAACATGTATCGAATATTCATAAGATGTTTAGTGATCATATTTGACCGAGAACCATTGAAAAAATGTGCATTCATAGATAAACTCTCTGTTTCGGTTCCAGCACTATATGGAAAAGATCCCAGAACAAAACCCAGAACAGCTTACTCCAGAGGTGATCAAAGCCTGCCAGGAGTATATCCACAAATGTGTAGAACTGTCCTGGCTTATGTCAATACAGGATCCGCCCATGTGTTTAGAGTGGCAATTCAAGGGCGGCGATTTCAGATCGGATACAATGCGATCTTTTACAAAGAGCGGGGATAAAGTCCAGTTCGTCGTGTGGCCCGCGATGTATCTTCATGATGGCGGACCTTTGGTTACCAAAGCAATCGTTCAAGGCATGAAAACTGGAAAGAAGAAAAGACAAAAAAAATAGTTTTATTGAACCTGAATGCATCGAAAGAAATTAATATAAGATTTTCATCCAAAAAAGTTATTTGTATTTAAACAATTGTATATTTTTCATATAGAACTCATGAAAGTTTTAATGGAATAAGGTACTGTTAGATTGTAATAATATAGTTTTAATCAAATTAATTATGTTGTTAAGAAGTTATTAAATTAATTTTACTAATACTCGACTCCATTTCTTTTTTTAGAAGCTTTAAGTACTAGTATGCAGTCCTCTTGATAAGGTTCTTAATTATAACAGTTGAAACTGAGACAAGGAAAGTCCACAAATGGAGAATTAGAAATTTTACTTCTATTTCTTGATATATTGGCATTATTATCATGAAAATTGTACCTCTACCATAATTGTGAAACTCGTGACTTCAGGGTTAAGAGTTCTAGTGATAGGCATGGCTCGATAGTTTAGAAATTATAGTAAAGAGTTTTCTTCAATTCCCTTAAAAATGTAGTAGCCAATATTAAGAGCATAGGAATGATGAGAGTTGCACCTCCTCAAATATAATTTTGAAATTTCGAGGCCCATGGATGAAGGGTTTGAACCCCTATTGGTCAAAAAGTGAAGAAATTGGTTGATTCTTTGCAAATCTTCTTTCTCCGCTCAAGGAAACTGAGTGAATGATTATGGTAAGCAAGTCTATATTCCAAGTTTATTGTTTATTAAATACATGGCCTCTGACTCTTGGCTCTGGAATAAAGGTGGGGTTCTATTGATCATATAAACAAAAATTTCAAGTAATATGCGTGAAATCTTCTTAAGCAGAAAACAAATGCATAGATAGATATGATAAGCAAGACTGCCTTATCCCAATATTTGAACTTAGGGCAGTACTCTATTAATCACATAGCGAAAATGCACAATTATTTATTACATTAAGCGATTTCTCTCTCCTGGGTGCTTAGCAGACTAAGTGCTTGGTTATGATGAGCAAAAGTACTTCCAAAATATAAAATTCCAAGTTCCATGGTCAGAGATTCTGGAATTAGGGTGGAGGTGGTTATTGTTCATATAAAGGAAATACTTTGCTTCTTAGAAGTATTTTCTCATCTCAAATGTATTTTGCAGTGCATATTTATGATGAGCAGTAGTTGTTGATTCATTGCGCTGGATAAGGGTTATATAAATGGTGTGGGGTTCCATGATGATCAAGTATGATAAAGGAGGTGCCCAATATAAATAATACAGAAAATGAGATCCTGATACCACCAGCCATAGATGCATTGGACATTAATACAATTCCACCCAGTGTAGAAGAGGCGAAAAAGGCAATGGGGAATTTAAAAAAAAAAGGAAAGGCTACACGTATCGATCAGATAAATGCAGTGCCTTTAAAGCCCGCAGAATACTTGACACCTACCTTGTTGACAAATATTCTACAGAAGATATCGGAATCAGAAGAGACACATACTTTCTGGAGAACAGGTCTTGTAGTAAAACTGCCAAAAAGGAGTCCTTTCATACTGTAAGAACTAAAGAGGGATAATGTGCAAGAACATGCTCTACGTATGAACAATTTCTAAAACGAGGTAAATTATTGACAAGCAAGTTGATGAAACAAGAATATCAGCAGTCTCGTTTAAAGTCATCATTTCGTAAGTTCTGTGGTTAATACAATGACCTTGTCAGAAAACACAATTTATCATTGAGTCAAATGCTGACTGACGTTTTTCATACTAATTGTTAGTCCATTATCTATACACTGAATTGACGATGGATTTTTCCGTTATTTCCGGATCATGACAAGGAGCACACGGCGGGTGTGTCCGGTGAGCAGGGAATGCTCACTCCTCCATGGCACCTGATCCCACCTCTGATATTTTGGAGGTCCTTGTTTACTATGTTCCTATTTTGTATTGTTTTATGGACTTTGAGATTGAATACTTTTCGTTATCTTCATATCCTTTCTTGCTCTCGGGATTCATGAAAGTGCTAAGCAGAGTGATACTGAACAGAATCAGAGACAAATCCTCCACTATGGAAAGAACAAGCAGGTTTTAGAAAGGGAAGATAGGACGTCTCTTAGAGGGCATCACTAAAATACTCGGCATTTTTCAAAAAGAACTAATATTGTTTTCTTTTCAATGTCCATCAAATTGTGTTAATAAAATTAACCAGTATATTCAATGTATATAAAAACATTTGTAGTAATTCAATATTCATTACAACAGTTTCTACACGATCATAAAAGGGTATCATAAATTCTGGGATACCCTGAATATAGCGACGGTCAGTAATGTTATCATACTAAAAATACTAAAAAAAATATTAAGGTACTAGTACTCCGATCCTCAGTCAGAAAGGATAACTCTTAAATTTAAAATTTTAATTCAAAAAGTCTCTAAATAAAGCTTGAAAATGAAATCTTTTCATGCAACAACTTTCATTTGATACCTCTTAGTGTGCTTCAAGATTCATTGAAGTTCCCAGAAAGCTCTTATAAAAAATCGAAAATTTTATCCCATAAAAGTATCTTAAAGTTACATATTTAAAGAAATTAAGGTTCTTTTGATCTACCCCAGGTATCCAAAGATATCAATGTTTAGTAACATGATATTGAATTAGAAGTGATTTATGGTGTTTTGCATTGATAGGAAAATCTTTATACACTATACATTGTAAAACGAGCTAATAAATACCGGTAGAAGACTTAAGTGCCTTATCTGTATAAAAATTGTGCAATTTCTTCAAACAGACTTGATACCTATGTATTTTATTTGAATTTCTAAAATGTGTTTGTTGATCAAATATGAATTGGAAAATGCATAGTATGTGTTTTTATTCGCACATCCTTAAAAATTATTTGAGATTTACTCATTTCCCCTTTATCATATGATTAACTTTAAAGATGAAGATTGAAGAGTTGTCTTGGGTAAAAACACAATACTTTGAGAATTCAGAGACATTTTTGTGAGAATTTTCATTTAGTTAATACCTGATTTTATGAATCTGAAGATCGGTGTACCTTAACTTCAAGCCTGTGCCCAAGCTTCAATAAGGATATATTAAGTAATGTATAATATTAGTTGTTTTTTTTTTTTTGGGGGGGGGGTCGTTTTTTTTAAAGCATTTTCCCCATAGATGTCGGGTTTAATGATTGTTCTGAATGATTTCTATACACTTGGATTTCAGTCAAAGATTTTAATAATTTATGAAAAAAGTCATATTTTAGATTGATATTTTGGTGTGGGTTTTTTTTCTTCTTGTATAATTAGGGTTGTTTCAAACAAAAAAGGAATAAAATGTTCGTTATTCGACCATGATTTAAATGTTTATGTATATAGCCTTATATCGACCGCTACCTTTCTAATCACCGTAACCTGGATAAAAATAGAACAGAAATCAGTCGCTCATAAAAGAAAAGGAAACAAATTAACTTCCTGAGGATGGAAAAGTCTGGGAAGAGAGGATTTTTCAGAAGAAGCCATTCTCTTCCGAGCACTCAAGTGAAGAAAGGTCAGCGCCGACAGCAGCCTATTGAGGAAAGGTAAAGACAAAAATAATGCATTTGATACATTTATTACTATTTATTATCAAAACGAAAGTAGAATTCGTCTTGTTATATATACTGTTTAGTTTATTTATTATATTCCCATATTTTTGGTCAGAAACATTTACCTATACTAGAAAAAAAAATGACTATGAATATTTTAACTGTATATATAGAACATTTCTTTAATGAGCATGGCGTAGAGCGATGTGTTTACAAAGTGTATCATCATCTCAGTATCTGGCCGGGGTCCTGGATCCTGGGTCCACTAGTGGTCGTGAAACCAGTGCGACTAATGGACTCAGGAACCATTGTCATCATGAGGTTGATCCCTTTGTAGACTTTGTCTGTAGCCAGTCCACAACAATCCCGGTTGCCGGATCCTGCATGTCGTGATGTCTGTTGAATGGCTTGGACGCTTAGAGAAAAATTTAACATTTGTAAATCTAATCACGTTTTAAGTGGAAAAAACCAAAATTATTATTTTCTTTACAAACCTATTCATAAAATCCTCACAGAAACCACATTGACTGCAAAAATGCTATTTATTGCTTATCTGCTTGGAATATCAAGCATCGTTTAATGCTCTAAGAATTAATTAACAGATTAAGGAAAGAAGTAAATGAAGAGAGTCTTTTTTTTTTTACATGCAGTCAAGATGAAGCTGACCCAGAGGAGGTACATGAGGTATTACGTAATATCAAAATTTTGGCCATCAACGCTAAGAAGTATTTTAAAAAGAAGAAAATCTACCGCTATCACTGTGAGGAATTGATTGACAAGTGGATTCCAGACCTTAAAAGGGTTGGTTTGCAATTTATTTACACATATGAAAAGATATATATATACAAATTCTTTCAACGACTCATTTTTAAGTTAACAAATATGTAATTAAACTATTGTTCATTAGCACGTGTTTTGTGTTGTAGCTGTTACGAATTTCCTCAAGGGAGGAAAGAAGGAACAAGGAAAAGGCAGAAGCTGAGGAGGAAAATTTCCGTCAAGAGACAAACAGAGAGTTCCGAAGTTTTAGCAAGGAATATAATAGGTCAGTAACATCTAGAATACAGTTTTTTGTTAACAAATACAATTACATGAGAGGAGAAAATTGCATTAAACAACTTAATGGGAACATAAAAAAAAGACATGCGTTGTTTTTATTCTAAAAATAGAGGAACATTTCTTTTCATAAAAGTCTTTTAAAAACATTTGTAAACATGATTGTATAACTATCTAATCAAACTGACTAGGAAGAAAAAGGTGTCTGATGAAGCTTCAAATTGGAAACAAAAATATGAAGAAGATCTGGCTGAACAGAGGAGAAAGTACGAGGAGGACATATCTAAAGTGAAGAAGGAGCATGAAGAAGCAATGAAAAGGTTACTAGGAAAAGAAATGAATTTGTATATATAGGGTAGAAATGATCGTGAAAATATTTGTAATCAATCCACTCAGATCAGTTGTTTGTAATCACGTGTTTATTTTGCAGGTTGAAAGATGAAAAGGAAAAACTTCTGACGCGGTAAATTTCTGTAAATGCATTAAAATATTTTCGATTAAATTGTTTTTGAAATATCACAGTTCCATTTTATCTGCTGGCATGATTTATTCAGGTTGAGCCAGGCGGCTGGAAACAAGCTGAGAGAGAACAACCCAGCCGTGTCGGACCTCAGTGACCCTAATCGACCCCTAAAACTGTCCGAGAAGATCAGTGAACTGTATGATAATGAGTGGACTGATGCAATGGAAATCCTGGAGGCGGATCGAGAAGAAAAGAAGGCGGTAGAGACACTTCTACGCATAATTGTGGTGAGAATTTCTTCTCTGTTGGATTCTGTATCAAGATTATGCAGAAATGGATTGTTTACATTCAAATTTACTTGCACCTGTTAAATAATATAAATTTTCTTTTCTTTTTTCAGAAATGCTATGAGCTGTGCGAGAAATTTTCCAATTCTCAGTTATCAAATCTGAAAGAAGCCTGTTGGGGAGACAAAAATGTAAATTGTTGGACTCCATTTTGTGAGCATTTTAGTTCATTGCAATAGATTTCTGTTCCTTGTATGTTTTATTTTCATTTTCAGAACGTTAAAGAGGAGGATTCGGTTGCTAGGAATAAAGCCATAGAACTTAGAAAGGATATTGCACCCTGGATGATCAGTTCATCCAGTCTTCCTCAAGTAATGTCTTTTCTTCGATTTGGGGATGGGTGGCTTCAGCTACTCATTGATTAATTATTCTTAGCCATCTTGTTTTACGAGGTTCAAAGTAAAAACTGAAGTTCAAAATAAAGAGTCTAGCAACATTAGTATAATTCAACTAAAGAATTCAAAAGTTGAGAATTGAAACTCAGAGATTTAGTGTGAATCAAAACAGAAACAGATAAATAAACTTTACATTATCGAATACTTTTCGTAAAAGATACTACATGTTTGTCTTTTTTTTTATTTTAAAAAATGACTAGTGTCTTCAAATCAATCATATGTTTATTTTTATCTTAAGCTCGTAAAGACTCTGAAAGGCATTTAAGTATACATACATATTGAAAATTGGATTATAAAATTTATATATTTTCAGGCTATTTGGCAAGAAATAGAAAAAGATATAGGAAAAGATGATGCAAAGAAATGTCAACCCTACATCCAAAAGTGTGTGCAATATTGTTGGTTCATGTGTGTTCAGGATCCCAATATGCATGTTGTTGTTTGGACAAATGGCACTAAATTCGATAACAATGAAATGAAATCTTTTACAAAGATTGGACAGTACGTCGACTTTACAGTCTGGCCTGCGCTATACTTGCACAAAGATGGACCTTTGTTATCGAAGGCAATAGTACAAGGAACCAACCATGCAATTGTGTAGTAAATAAAAATTTCAGTATGAGTTTGTTGTAAAGAGGTTGTACAGATGTTGTTTTCATTAATCGTCCAGTACACATTCCATAATCAACTTTTAATTCCTTGAAGGTTGTTACTAGATGTTTATTGTGTTGTTTGTCGTCCAGGTATTTTTTTATGTCCACCTAGATGATCCGCAGATTGTTTTATGTCAGACAAATGTTTTACTTTATAGTGTTGTGTTCTTGCCAGAATTTGATTTACACTTGCTTCACTTAACTAATTGTTGAAAGAAACTATATAGTGTAAACATAAGTATCTCAATTCAATGCTTAATACTCGTTTTTTTTTTTTTTTTTTTTTTACTTG